>OY856187.1:3371366-3456357 GCA_963693315.1 Diogma glabrata | reverse complement strand
AAAAACAATAAATAAAAAAAATAAATTATAATTATTTAATATTAATTTTTTTTTAAACTAATTTAATTTTAATAATAAACTAAATAAAAAAACAATTTAATAATAAATTATTAAAATTAAATTATTTTTTATTCATTTATTTTTTATAACTTAAATACATACAACGAACAGAATTTATTTGATTCTGTATACATTTTTTCATTATATAAGATTGACGCGGTTTAAAACAGAAGAAAATAAAAATGTACACTTACAAAATTGGCAAATTCTTTAAAAGTGTTTAAACTATTGTTAATATTTATGATATGTTATAAATTGTAATATTATTCGTAGACAAATTTATAAAGTTCAACAACAAATAATAATAGTTTTTGTGATAAAATCTTTTTAGAATTTTAAATTTTGAGATCCTTCAAAAAATATTTTTAGTTTTTAAAAATTACTATATGTATGTAAGGTGAGTGAATGATTTTGTTCCATTGTAATGGGCAAATCGCATACCTATATGGTGTTATCGGTTTTTTTTATTTTATCTTATGTTTCTTTTTTATGCAGAAAAATTGATCAAAATCAAAACAAAATTTTGGAACAAACATGAAAAACCAAAACCTCTAAATTGTGAACTGACGTTGTTGTGCTTAAAAGGTAATATTTTATACTTTAATTTGTATTTCATTTAGGAACCAATATCAAAATTTTAAAAAGGGTTTTTGTTTTAGCGATACAGCTACATTTTCAAGTGATAACTAGCCAAGATAAGAGGTACACATGCGAGAGAGTATACTAGGTCAAAACTAAGATTATTTAGAAGGCATACTACGAAGACTCTTCAACAGGTCCACTTGCAGAAAAATATTGGCAGTTTAAAATCAATTTAACGGCTTTAAGCATTTCGTTTTTACTTTTTATTAGATATAGATAAGCATCAGATATGTGCTTCGATGAAGGGAATATTATTTATAGATCAATTTATTATTTGTACATCTGAAATCCACCAGTTCCTAATTATTAATCTGAAAGTTGTCTTGAATATTGGGAACGGTAATTTTAAATAAACAAACGCAAATACTTTTAAACTTATTATTTTTGTTCTCTATTTTTTCCAGAATTGCAGGCATGGAAACATGTCCAAAAAGGACTAACAATTATGGGAAACACGCATGTTCGACTTCAAGCAAAATTTTGTAAAAGCAAAACCAACATAATAAAAGGTTTGAGTTTTGGTAAAATTGTACCCAATAATGATTTTGTCATTTTTAATTTTGAAAATTTTAAACTTGTTTCTTAAATAAATAAATCTAGTTAATTATGTTTATAGTAGTTTGAAGGAATAGTCAATTCCAAAATTTTAAATTATTTTTTTATATAAACTCAAACTTTTAAATTAATCATCAAGAGCTGAAATTAGAAATAAGTTCTTAAAATAAAATCATGTAAAATATTTTTTTAATAAATAAAGTTTAATTTAGTAAAAATAAATGTATGTATTTTTCCTTAATTACGAACTATTTAAAAACAAATTTATCAACATATGTAAGTATGCTTCATGCGTATTCCCGTTGAATTATAAAGAACGACTATTAAATCATACCAATTAATGGATAATTTATTGTTAATGATTATGTTTTTAATGTATAATTTATACATTTGTCCGTATAATTACCTTAATTTATTTCATAAATTAATCACAGAATAGTTTATGATTTATGCGGAAGAAGCATAAATATTGTTTGTCAAATTTATAAAAACTTGTTAAACGAAAATGCATGATTTATGAAATTCGCCTCTTAGTTCTTTTTTACGCGGTCTTATGCATAATTTATACGGTCATATGCATAATATAAGCAAACATTTCTCTGGGTGCGTTTGCAACAAAATTTTTCCGAAATTCCGAGATGAAGCACATTGCAATAGGAGATTTTTCTATGAAATTTACCTACAAAAAATGTCACAGACCGTAGATAAAAAACAAACTACAAAACTGCAGAGCGTATTAACTTTGAACTGTGCACTATAAACTAACTATGTTATATGTTACAAAAACAAATGTACTTAGAAGGATTTCATAGATAATGTGGGACTAGTTTCTAGGTTTTCCGTATTGAAAATTTCTGTTTTTTGTTATGTCTGACAACTGAAGAAGGATAGAGCGATCAAACAAAACCTTCAATTTTAATACTTTCAATAAATTTCAATTAAAACGCAACCTTCAATAAGATATAAAATTTAGACCAAAAAAATAAATTTGAATAAGTAGCAAAGAAAATGCGACATAATTTAGATTGTCGTCGTTTGATAACAAAAAATTATAAAAACAAACCAAAAAAAAAAACATCAGAGAACCTTTTAAGTGACATTCAACACCATACTGTTGCGTTTAAATTTTTGTTTAACTTTTTTTTTAGGTTACGTTTCTTATGTTGTGTTGAATTGTATTCTTCACAAGTTTGTTGTAAAAAAAATGTAAATTACAAAATTGAAAACAGAAACAGTGAAAAACCAACAGGGAGGAAATTAATGGGATTTTAATTAAATCATTAAGATTGTGGATTTCCTTTTTTTCTGTTTTGTTTAGTTTTATGTAAATTCTTGGGAGTTATAGAAGAAAAAACAAAGAATAAGAACGGATTCAATGTTTTTTTTAATTTTTAGTTTTGTAAGTGGAATTATATTATAATACAAATACGTTTTTTAAAATTAAATTGTGCTTGCAGGAACATATTCTATACAAATAGTTTTCATACTTATTAGCTTTTAGTTTTGTCCTCATTGCTTTAAAATGTATTATGTACTTGTGTACTTTGCGTACTTGCGTACTTTCAAACAAAATTTTTTTTTAGCAAAGAACTTTTTTTTACTTTAAGTAAAAGTTTAAAAAGGCTTTGGTCAAGGCCGGCATTATAATCTTGGCTGTTCTGGGCCAAACCAGATGTGTCCAACTCTACTTTATAAAAAAATTGTATTGTAGATATAACATAGATATTTCATAAATTCACAACAACTAATAATTATTAATTATTTCTTTGTGATTAAGATATTCCCTACGTTAGTTATAAAATTTTTGTTTAATCAAAGAAGATAAATCTGTAATAGTCATACCAAAAATAAATAAATCATGTTCAATCGTGTTTTTTGTGTCAAACCAAACATGATATAGTTGGACTGCGCTCATAAGGTGGGAAATGACAAGTAACAAGCAAGTAACTATAGTGTGTTTGTAAACATTGACTTACTTACGTTTACAAATACATGGTGTTTGTATTAAAAATGTTATATGTTACAAATTTTTCTCTTCCTCTACTGATCGATGTAACATCCAATGCCCTCACTTACTTACATCTCACAGTTTATTGCTAAAGTGAGTATCTGACACATACTGTCCTGCTAGAGCAGATGCTTGTAAATAGAGCTGGGTATTTCCCGAGAAAATTTTAATCTCGATATTTCCTGAAATGCTGTGTCGAAATTTCCCGAATTGAAAGTTTCGAGTGCCTCACGAACGTGTTTGCTTGCATAAAATTATTTAATTGTTTTACATGAAATTTTACAGTTTTAATTATTTATAAATTTTATTTTCAAATATGCCGTAACTCAAAAGCGTTGTTTTTCTTTTTGTTATAAATATGTGCCAGACAGGTGCTTTGTTTTGTTGAAGTGAAACTCCAAATTTGAATATTTACTAAATACATAAAGTGCCAGGCGTGGCAATTATTAGACGTTCGCATGCACTGACACACTACACCCAACTTAATTTTTTTTTCAGATAAAGCAATTTATAATATACGCTTTTTTGATTTTAATTTGTATAATTTTTGTTCATATTTTTTTCTTATTAACCCGAGTAGAAATTAGTTAGGGAAAACCTGGATACAGTCAGGTCGTGATCAGGGCCTGGTCAGTCCTACAAGGGCAATCTCTATTAGAGCAAGCTGATGTGGGCCTGTTTAGGGCCTGATTTAGAATACTCTTTTAGGGTTAACCTTATTTGAATACATCCGGCCCGGATCAGGTTTCTCGTACTTGACCCCTAGCTGAAATTTCAATTGGTTAAAATTCACTAGAGTATTATCCATTTTAGAAATATATAGTTAAAATCGTTTCATGTATATTTTAGTTATAGCTTCTCGGCTGAAAGACTATAATAATAGTCATTAAGGTGGTATGTATGTTTTAATTTTTTCCATTGTAATTTTTTTATTTTAATTTGATTAATTTATGTATATAATATATAAATATATATCAGGGTCTGGTCCGGATATCCCAATCAGGGCCTGATCCGATTATCCCAATCAGGGTCTAATCCGGTAATCCCAATCAGGACCTGATAGGGCAAAAGCGTTACACTCATGATCAGGGCCCAATCAGGCTGTCCTACTAATGCCTGATCCGGGTTAGGGCAAATCTGATCAGGGCCTTACTTGAGCCCTGACAAATTTCTGCTCGGGAAGTTATTTCTTTTGTAATTTTGATTGTGTTCATAAAGTTTACTTCTTAAAATTTATTTTATGTTAGCCAAAGTTTTACTTAAGTCATGTTTGTGCCATATAGAGTTTTTTAGGGTTCCATTTTTTATACGGAACACTATTGGTGAGAGTAAAACGAGTTTTTCACATTATATCGATTATCTCGTAAACTATAAATGCTATGGACTTGAAATTTGAGGTGCGTATGAAACTAATCTGTCCACATAAAATGACGAATACAAATAAAACTAAAGTGGTTTTCGTTTGGTTTACAGGGATTCAATGTGAGACCTTTGAGAAAATATATTTTTTTAGAAAGGGCTTCATTTCAGTATTCATTAAAAATTTATTTTGTAATTTTACACCTCACCATTTTTTGTATAATTTTGAATAATGACGTTTTTTTCGTGTTTTCTTACCTCGATTAGCTCCGAAGCTAACTGATCGAAAATTTTCAAATGTATTTGGAATGATAGAAAAACTAGTACGTTTTTAATAAAAATATATAAAAGTGTCATATTGTCATAATTAGATTTATTAAGGAGGTGGAAATGAGGAGGCGTAAATACACTATTTAAAATATGGTCAAGTGGGATGTCATTTGAAAGAGCACTTTATTTCGAAAACATAACAATTTTTTTAGAATTTTTCGATGCACAGTTTTTGAGTTATTTTCAAAAAAGTGCAACTTTCAGACCGTTCCCCTCCCTACGTTTCGACACTGATTGTCAGAAAAATTTGAAAAAATTCAGTTAGGAAATTTGGTAAATTTTGTATGAAAATTATAGCGACCCAAGCGAGTGGGGTGTCATTTGAAAGAACACTTAATTTAAAATTTGTTGCAATTTTTTTTAGAATTTTGTGGTGCACAGTTTTTGAGTTATGGACAAAAAAGTGCAAAATTCAGATTATCCCAACCCCCCCCCCCTACGTTTCGACACTGATTGACAGAAACATTTGTACAAATTTACAGAGCTAGGAAATTCGGTAAATTTTGTATGAAAACTATAGCGAAGTCTCAAATAATTATATTTCTGTGTGTTTAGGGGACGGGGGTAGAGAGGGTGAAAAAAAACTTTTTTGACCCAAGCGAATGGGGTGTCATATGAAAGAGCACCTAATTTAAAATTCGTTGCAATTTTTTTTAGAACTTTGCGATGCAAGGTTTTTGAGTTATGGACAAAAAAGTGCAAAATTCAGATCGTTTCGCTCCCTACGTTTCGACGATGATTGACAGAAAAATTTGAAAAAATTCACAGAGATGGGAAAGTATGTAAACTTTGAATGAAAATCATAGCGAGGTCTCAAATAACTATATTTCTGTTTGTTTAGGGGATGGGTGTGGGGAGAGTAAAAAACATTTTTCACCCAAGCGAGTGGGGTGTCATATGAAGGAGTACATAATTTAAGAAACATTACAATTTTTTTTAGAATTTTGCGGTGCACAGTTTTCATGTTATTGAAAAAAAATATTTTTAGTATGTAGCCTCTCCACCCCTCGAAATTTCAACACTTGATTGACCGAAAAAATAATCAAATTTAAACCATTTACAAGCTGGTGTAATTGAATCTTTCTTGAGTTACCATAAACACCTATGGATGAGATTTAACCTAAAGTAACATTTTTTGAGTCCTTTTTGATCAATGAAGATTTGATTGTAATTCACTATTGGCACATATAAATGTTTTTATGTTTGTTGACATGGATTATTTTAAGATAATGAATTGTAATTAGGCCGAAACCAAAATAAAATAGTAAATTATTTAGAGAGTTTCTTTAGATATGAATATTATTGTTTTAGAGTAAAACTTGAAATAGGCCCGTTGTTGCACAGTTAATAGGAAACTTCAGTGGATTCACATTGACGTAAACCAGGTAGTTGATGCATTGTACTGTTGTAGGTCTATGATGCATTGTACTCTAACATTATTGAGCGTCGTGATCAGTTTGAAGATTTCGAAGAGATGAAAATGAAACAATCTGGAGTGCAAGAATATAAGGAACAGAGTGAACAAAATAAATAGACGTATAGAACATTGAAAGGTTATGAATCGCGAGGAGAAGAAAGTCATAAAACACGTAACAAGTTCTGTGTTTGTACGTATCTCGCCATTAGTGATTGCAACCCGGGTTTACGGTATCCGAAAAACCGGCTTTTTTTGTTATTTTACATCACCGAAAAGCCGGGTTTTATTACCCTTAAAAACCGGTTTTATTATTAACAAAAAATTATGAAAACAAAACAATAATATAAATCATATGAGAAATTATAAATATATGGTGTGTTTGTCGGTTGGTTTGTCCTATTTGGTAGAATGTTGGGATACCTACATCATTGTTTCTTTATATATATGTGACTTCATGGATTATATTAAAAACAAACGACATTTTAACAAGCCAGAGTCATTTTTTTATGCGCAGATACCATTAGATATAAAAAATTACCTGTTTTGGGCCACTCTGATTTAGGCGCCAAAGCTTTAACAATTGTGCCACTTGGTCGGTTATATTAGTGTTGGGTTTGATTGTAGACACTTTTTTATTAATATTTTATATTCGTATGAACGAGTATATTGTTTTAAAAATAAATGCATATATATCACTCACACACAGGTGAAATAGTTTAAAAAATTAACAAGTGTTTTCCTCTTAGTGTTCATCAATTCGTGATTCAATGAATAAAATTATCATTTATTTTTCATTTGTTTCGTATAGCTGTATTTATTAACTAACTTAACTGTATTTATTAACAATTTCAGCTAATTAACTATATTTTAGCTAATTAACTAATTAACTATTTTAACTGTATTAATTAACTGTATTTATTAACTATTGCTGTTCTGTTACCAATGAAATTGGCAGTCCAGTCACTTTGCCAGCAATATGTCTCCTGATTGCCGACGCGATCTTCAACTTTATGCTGTCACATTTAGACAAACATAGTGGCCAGCTGGCAATTGATATCAAAATGAAGCTAATATGCCGCATTAAAGACGAACTGATTTATCTAGCTTACTGCATTATCTACAAAACAAGTACCAAGTGTTATGTTAAAGCTATCGACAATCAATTAAGTGTTCAACCACAGACAAAAGACGAAAATGATATTAGTCTAAACACGAAGGTTCGTCGTGAGTTGACCCAGTTCGAATCTAATGGGATCAGAGGCCCGGAAGAACTCGAGAAAGTATACAATTTTCTTTTGTCGTTTCCACCGACAAGCGTGGAAGCAGAAAGAGCATTTTCGGCGTCAGGAATTATATGCACAAAAATTCGATCACGTCTAGCTGATAACACAATAGATATGCTGTGTTTAATGCGATCACACTTTTTAAAACAGAAAAATAAATAATTATATTATTATTTTGTTTCTTATAAAAATATTTGTGTTTTATTATTTAATTTTTGACTGAATTATTTATTATTTGCATTTGAAATAAACGTAAAATAAACTTGAATAGATTTTGTTTAAATTATTGTTTTTTAAGCTCTGGTAAACATTTTGTACAAATTAATATATTTTGTTTAAAAAAAACCCGGGTTGGAACCGGAAACCAGCTTTTTTTGAAAGGTGAAACCGAAAACGCGGTTTTAGAATATCGCCCCAAATTTGCAATCACTACTTGCCGTCGTAAACCGACCGCTTGTTGAATGAGGTAGATAAACTTCGGAAAGATTATAAAAATAAAGCTGGAAAATTCTCATTTGTCTTTAATATCACGAATATTTCAATAGAGGAAATCGCAACTGCTGCGAGATTGATTTCAATGTACCCTTGGATAAATCATTAATCGATGAATGTGTGCATTTTAAAAATTACATAGTATTACTTCTATGGATGTACCAAAACCTGCAAAGAAGGGTATCACACAGATTTTTTCTTACATTGATATTGCTTTACGTATATAGTTATGTACAGCGTACACCAACAGCTCCTCAAAACGCTCAGCTACGCTCAAACACATTATAATTAAATTTGCGTGGTCACTCAGATTGACATGACTCTTAAGCAGTTCTTTGTACTGAGTCTGATTTGACGATATCATTTGAGTTTGGTGAACTACTCATTTATATTGCTGAGGTTAACGTAACGTAAAAATTGAACTAAAATAGTTATAATTTTAAAATAAAGATTATTATCCTGCAATAGTATATTTCATTCTTTAAGGTTGGAAAAAATCATTATCGCCATGTTGGGCGTCGACTATTGATCAAATTATATTTATAATGTAAAAAAGGAATTTTGTAAAGTATTCTAAAATTTGTCGCCCCTCAAAACTTGCTGCCCTGGGCCATAGCCTAGGTTGGCCTATGCGTAAATCAGGCGCTGGCTTTGGTACATCTTTGACACATTTCAAAGGATTCCCCTGCTGAAACCTTATTTTAATGCACTATTTTGTTAATTTCTTTATCTTCTTATATATTAATACGCTAGATTAAAACTTTGTGGAGCATTAGGCTTTTTTATTCGCAGATGGATTCATTTGAAATTTTCACAGCTAACTGATATTAGTGTAACCTATAGTCGGATCCGGATTCAAACAAATAGGATCATAAATAAAAAAGTTATTATATACGGAAAATTTTTTCTATACATATGCATTATAAGTTTACATACATCTTTCTTTTTGCTTTAAAACAATGCTTTAAAATTTTTCTTTTTATATATTAGCTATCGAACCGAACAACGAATAACAAAAACGAAAATTTTTATATTTATTTTATATTCATTTCAGTCGTCGTATTTATTTTATATTTTAGTCGTCTTTTATCTTTCAAGAAGGACGGTTTTCGATATTTTTCGATTATTTTGTTTTTTATTGATATAAAGATTTTTGAGATATTTTGATATTTGAGTTATTTCATATTTTTGATATATATTGATATATTTATTTATTTCGATGCCAAGACTACGTCGTAAACGTCGTTTGGATGTGAGTGGTACATCGAGTCGTCGGAATAAAAGAGATTATATGCGTAATATGCGTAATAATGTTGATTTTATGAATGATGAAATGAATGGTAATAATGATGGAATGAATGCTGAAGCTGATGTTGTTGTGAATGATGAAGTGAATGTTGATGATATGAATGGTGTCATGAACGGTGTCATGAATGGTGTCATGAATGTTGCGAATGATTTAGAATTGAATGTGGTGAATGATGAAATTCCCTTTGTAATTTTGAGAGATTCGTTCAAGTGTGCTTTGAATGTGATTCCAGGTAACTTTGATTCGTATGTTTGTGGTGCTTTGGATATGAGTTGTCATTTTTGTCATGCCAAACATTTTGCAAGAGAAGTTACTTCAAATAATAATGAAGCGTTTTCTTTGTGTTGCCATAAAGGCAAAGTCAATTTACCTCCTCTTTCTGAAAATGCATTTTTCTCTAATATTTTCGAAGGATTGAATTCAAATGATAATGCTATAAAAAAACGTTCTAAAAGTTTTCTTTCAAATATTCGTTCCTATAATTCGGCATTTGCAATGATCAGTTCTGAATGTAATATAGCGGATTCTACTGCACGTGGTATTTATCATTTTAAAATTCATAATATTTTTTATCATCGTACTGGTGCTTTAATTCCTGCTTATGGTCGACCTCCAATGTATGCACAATTATATTTTTATGATGTTGATACTGCTGCTAATATGAGAATGAATAGAAATACCAATGTATGTGAAATTTTTCTTATGCGTGAGATAGGTTTTGAGTTAGATCGTGTGAATCCTTTTGTTCGTTCTTTCAAATCAATGCATGAATTTTGTGAAAGACCTGAGAATGTTACTGCTGATGTGTCAATGGTTATAAAAGTTAACAGAGAATGTGATATTCGTCGTTTTAATGATGCTGTTCAAACTGATGTGGCTGCTATTTTTAAAAATGATGATGGTGAACCACCTTTTGAAAGAAATATGATTGTTTTTTCAAAAAATGCAAATGAAATTCGTTCTGTTTCTGTCCTTGATTCTTCTTTGGATCCTTTAGCTTATCCTTTGTTGTTTCCAAATGGTGATACTGGGTGGCACGTTAATATTCCACATAATTTAGTTTCAACTTCACGTGCTAATGTGTCACGTACAAAAGTTACAATGTTGCAATATGCATCTTATCGCCTTGCTATACGTGATGGTTTTAGTCTTTTGCATCGTTCTCAAAAATTATTTCTTCAATGGATTGTTGATACTAGGAGGGCCCGGCGTGCTTCGCTACGCTTATAAATAAAGTTTTTGCGTAGACATTTTGTTGACGTAGAAGCAATGATTTCAAAAAGTGGTAATGAGAAATGCTACCATATAATTTTTAATTTTTTCTTTTTAAATATATGAATGAAAAATAATCAGAACTCTAGCTGATCAGTTCGGATATATGAAAAATTAGCGATCAAATAAGTTTTCAAGTAAGCTTCGTATGAAAAATTAGCATATGAAAAATTAGCGATCAAATAAGTTTTCAAGTAAGCTTCGCTAATTTTTCATATAAGCTAAAATGTACACAAAGAAAAACATTGGATTTTAAAATAAACAAAAATAGAAAAATAATAATAAAAGGAAAATTTCATAGTCAAAACAAATAGAAAATCATCTACATTGTTGTATCCATTATTATCGGTATGAATTTTCCTATTCAGCTCATCATTGTTGACGCATCATAATAAGCATAATCATGAACATCAAAATCAATGTTTTAAGGGAATATCTTATCTTGTTTTCTCCCTCATTTCCTTCTTACATGTTTTTTGTTCGATTCTAGTATAATTCAATTTCCTTCTAGAGATTTTAGATAAATTAATAAAAGTTTTGTTTCTTTTTAAAATTCAAAGCTTTTGGAGGAATACATAAGGGTGTATACTACTAATATTTATTTAAAACTTTATAAGTTAAAATTGTTAATGTACTCATAACCCTATGCAAAACAAGGCTTAAAACATAACAAGATCTTAACCTAAATAAAATCCATGTTAAAAGTTTCGTGTTTTTAATAATTAAATCAATGAAATTTTTTTATTAATGAACTACAAAAAAGCAACAAAAACGATCTCTAATTAACAAATAATTAGAAACACAATTCAAACAACAAAAAAAGGAAATAAACTTTCTAGAATAGAGAAACAAAATAAAATTAGTGAAAAAATAAAAAAATACAAACAAATAATTATTGTAATAAATTATTGTATTTTCTTTTAAGTAAATCTGAAATTTTGTCTATGAAAACTTTTTTCTTTTTTGTCGTGTATTTTATGATAAAAATTTCCATTTAAATTTTCCTTTTTCTTTTTATATATTAAATTCGGAAATAACAGATGTCTAATTATTTGAATAAACCCATTTAATGGAAGAAACTGGATGGAAACTTTTTTGTTTGTGAAACTGTTTGTTCACCTGGTTTATATTTTGTTTTAGGTAAATTTTCTTCAATTTGTGTATAAGTTTTCTATTAATTAAAATCATGAAAATATTGATTTCTTCTTGCTTTCATTTTGTTTTTGATTACTTTTATACAAATTAATGAAACTCTGCAAATTATGTAAAACAGAATTTTTTGTTCTGCGAACACATAAAGCATAATATTTAAAAAAAATTTAAATATGTATGAACATAACCGCATCATCTACTACTTCCTTCACCATAAAGATTTATTTCTTTAAAACATGTTTCGAATATAAATGGAAGATTTTCATCTTATAATAAAACAAAAAACTTCCAAGTTTTTAAATTTTCAGTTTTTATTTACATTCATTCTGACTAAGTATATGCAGAGGCGTAGCTAGGGGGGGGCGGGGGGGGCGGTCCGCCCCGGGTGTCACCCGTTTTGGGGTGACACCCGAACGTAAAAAACTTAAACAAACCATCACAATCTTTTCAACGATAAATCACTTCGAAACCGTTTTGGGGTGACACCCGAACGTAAACAACTTAAACAAACCATCACAATGTTTTCAATGATAAATCACTTCGAAACCGTTTTGGGGTGACACCCGAACGTAAAAAACATAAACAAACCATCACAATGTTTTCAACGATAAATCACTTCGAAACCGTTTTGGGGTGACACCCGAACGTAAACAACTTAAACAAACCATCACAATGTTTTCAATGATAAATCACTTCGAAACCGTTTTGGGGTGACACCCGAACGTAAAAAACATAAACAAACCATCACAATGTTTTCAATGATAAATCACTTCGAAACCGTTTTGGGGTGACACCCGAAAGTAAAAAACTTAAACAAACCATCACAATGTTTCCAATGATAAATCACTTCGAAACCGTTTTGGGGTGACACCCGAACGTAAAAAACTTAAACAAACCATCACAATGTTTTCAACGATAAATCACTTCGAAACCGTTTTGGGGTGACACCCGAACGTAAACAACTTAAACAAACCATCACAATGTTTTCAACGATAAATCACTTCGAAACCGTTTTGGGGTGACACCCGAACGTAAAAAACTTAAACAAACCATCACATGTTTTCAACGATAAATCACTTCGAAACCTTTTTGGGGTGACACCCGAACGTAAAAAACTTAAACAAACCATCACATGTTTTCAACGATAAATCACTTAGAAACCATTTTAACCAGGTTATCCATATAATTTTAATTTATAAATTGTGATAACTTATAAATGTGTCCTATAAATGTGTTATTGGTTCAAAAAGAATCTATTCTACTTCTTATAATTTTTGGGTTGTTACGTGAAATAAAATTTTAACAATATTAATCGAATCAACATGTTGAGCATTGAATCCCATCACCACAATTACTCAATAGCTTTGAATATTCCTATAGATACCACATTGACCGTTTTTTACGATATATTATTTAGTATGCAAGCATGATTATTGAATGAGTAGGTCTGGAAACACATATGCAGAATAATGTATAGAAAAAGTGGTTTACGTCGATAATGTGGCACCCTTTGTCGATAGGATGGCACCCTTGAGTTACAATGTTTCTATTCCAAAATTATTTCTAAAATATCCGCTTAACCTTACTACCTAATATATGTTTTACATTTCAAACAAATTAATTGCAAACACCTAAGGAAACTAACAAACAATCAAATTACCGTGTTTGTAAATGATCTCAAAATAATTTTTTTTCCTGTATCTTGAAACTCAAAGAATAAATTGAAATAGATCGTTTTTCAATGGACACAAAAATAATTACTGTAGAATAAAATGGCAGTTATGCAATTACTGCAGTTTTGCAAATTTTTGTAGGTTGATACATACTCATACTGTTTGTTTTCAGTTTTATATATTTATATATTTGAATTAAATGAAAGTTTATCATTTAAAATTACATTTTGTTGGGTTTTAAATCCCTTGGAAATTTCAAACTCATCAAGTGATTCTTTTAAAGATCCTTGCCTACATAAATGTAAAGCCTTCAATTTTTTTTAAAAAGTGGTGTAGCTATTGTTATTAACTATGTAAATGGTTTGCAAAAATAAACTTTAAATTTTGTTTATTTTTCTTCTTAGGCAGGTATTCCTTAAATCAGTCTTTAAAACATTTTCCGGTTTTTCCGATCTAAAATTTTTCACAAAAATTACATTAATTTTGTAAATTATTGAGCATGATTCTAATTGGATATTTAATTTTGGTTTCAATTCTTTATATAAAATATCTTTTAGGACTTCATACTTATATTTTTTTAAATAGTTCCTTATAATATTAGGCTATGATTTGTATATTCCATTTTATCAAATATTATTTAATATAAGTTGTTACAAGGAAATTTAAATAAATTAATTTTCTTGGCGGTGTATTTAGTCGTTAACACAGTGTACTTATTATGAACTATGTACCTATTATGTATCCTACAAATATATTTAGAATTAATGCTTTGCTGATACCTATACTATAATTAAAAATATTTTTTTAGATTTCGTTTAGCAAATATCCCAAAAAATAAATATGCCACGAGGAGTTCATACTTTTTAAAGAAAAAGTTGGTTCTAGCAGAGAAAGACCAAATCTATAAATATGTTTCAAAACCCGATGATATCCAAGGTTCATCAAAAGAAACTGATTATCACGTTGATGCAACGAATGTTTCAGAGAATATTGGCTCATTTTCGGAAAGTAACCGCAACAATACAGAATTAATAATGATAACCTATGATGACGAATTAGAAAGGAATAATGAAAATGACAGTGATAATGCCGCTAATGCTTCTACTATCGAAGACAGTATTTGCATGGGTGAATCACTTCAGGACTTAAGAGATGTATCACATTGGAATATACTCGTCTCTGGTAATGTTCGCATTGAAATCATAAAAAAAGAAAGTGAACATTTTCAAAATAGAGAAGGGTCGTTTGTTACTGTATCTAGACACGGGTTAGACATAAAAGGTGATGTTCGCCATCTTTCTAAAGAATGGTTTTATAAAATGAGGAATAATGGTGAAAAAATTCTACGGCCATGGATTGTTTATTCTCCTGTAAATAATAACTTGCGTCCTGTATTGCTTCTGTTGTCGTGTATTTGCTGTCACCAATAATAATAATACAAAATCAGCATTTACTACTGGATATCAGAAGCGGTGGAAACTAAGTCCCAAAGTGGCCGAGCATGAAACTTCAAATGAACATCTGGAGAGTTTTGAAAAGTGGAAAACTTTGGAAATGAGGTTAAAAATTCATAAAACGATACGAGACGCAGCCTTGCAATTAATATATAATAAAAAACAGAAGTGGAAACATCTTTTATCAAGATTATTGGATATAACTTTGTTTTTATCTAAACAAAACCCAGCATTTCATGGACATGATGAAGGACAAAGTTCTTCAAATAAAGGCAATTTCTTAGAACTAACCAAACGATTGTCAAAGTATGATGTAGTGTTAAACGAACACATTTTGAATTTGGAGCATGGTAAATCATCAAAAGTATCATATTTGTCACCAGGTATACAAAATGAGATCATAAATGTTGTAGCGATCCACGTAAAGTTTAAGCTTGTCAACGAAATTAAATCGGTTAAATATTTTGGAATTATGTTTGATAGCACACCTGACATTTCACATATTGATCAAATGTCAGAAGTGATTCGTTATGTGAAAATTGATGGTAGTAAAGTGGAAATCAAGGAAGTATTCCTTGAATTTTTTCCTTTACGTGGAAATTCTTACACTGAAAAAAAAATTGAAGTAATGATAACCTCATCTCGAAGATGGCAGTTTATTATTCATGCAAAGAAAAGATATTTACAAACAATTTCACCGTGATTGGGACAACTACTCAGTACTCAGTAACATTTTCCTGATAACAGAATGAGGTGTAATTAAAATATAAAGTGCTATCCAATATAACAGTAGTTGAATAAAGTTAATAACTATTTCCATGAAAACATATTTCTTTGGCCTTATATCATGAATATTTCATTTTAAAATTTAAGTATTTGAGATTAATTGAACTATATTTTGTTTTCACATAAATATTTCATGTGATTGTCTCAACTGCATCGGCTTATCATTGTACGGTTCTTGAATCAATCTCGTATTTCGATTCGCCATATCTGCCCGCACGGTGAAGTTGAGACAACTGCATTTCGATTGGAAATAGGACATGTTTTTTTCAGTGTAAAATCTTAAAAATGATGGTATAGATGTTATGAATTGTCGCTCCCAAAGGTTATGATAATGCAGCTGTTATGAGTAGTATATATGGAGAAGTGCAAGCTATTATTAAAGCAAAAAATAACAAAGCAATTTTTGTGGGCTGCAAAGATCATTCAATTAATTTATACGGCCAACACTCGTCAGTGGAAGCCATTTTTACATGTTTTTCTGCTTCGACTAGCCGCTGGGAAGTACTTGCTAAACACAACAAAGCAACTGTTAAAATACTCTTAACAGCGCATTAGAGTGCTCATTATGCTGCAGTATGGCTGCAGTATGGCTGCAGTATGGCTGCATTGTGGCTGAAATTGAGAAGTTAAGTGATCAACAAGAAAATGTAGACACTAGAGGCGCTGCACAGAACCTTATCAATGCAGCATGTGATTTTTCGTTTCTTTGCTATCTTTTGTTTTGAAATGATATTCTAAGAGAAATAATATCTGTGCTCAGATTGGATTGCAAAGCACGGGCTTGAATATTGATCAATTAGCTACAAAAATAGAGTCAATTCATAACGAAGTCTCATTGTAGAAGAGGCAATAGATCTTGCTGCGAAAAAATCGGAGGACTATGACATTCCAATGGAAAGCCGAATTCGTCATAAAAACGCAAAAAACGAACGGGTGGTGAGTTTGCACCTGATATTGGACTGACACTGAGAGCTCAACTTAAAAAAGACATGTTGGAATGTCTTGACCGATTCAGTGTTGAACTCCGAACTAGACTGAAGTCAGTTCAAGATTTAGCTTCATTGTTCGAGGTTGTGCAGACAAACACTTAGCTTTTGGCGAACAGTAAAGAGTTAAAATTATCGGTATCAAAATTTACTGGTTTTTATGATGCGGTATTGGCAACAGACCTCCTCATAGAGATACAAAGGGTGAGGAGGCATTTAAAAGCGGCCAATGTTACAGTTTCTAACTGGGTGTACCTAGACTTTTTGAAATTCGTCGTAGAATGGGATTTTTTAGAATTTCTTCCGAATCTTACGGTCGCACTAAAGTTATTTATGACTGCGTATTAGTGGCTTCGTGTGAGAGGAGTTTCAGCAAATTAAAATTAGTTAAAAGTTACTTGCGGGCTTATAATAATAATGCTCATTTGTATTAATTAAAAAAAATTATAAATTACGTTTATCGGCTTTTTATTATTATTGACAGTTTTTATTTTTGGGGTGACACCACAATATCCGCCCCGGGTGCCACCCATGCTAGCTACGCCACTGAGTATATGACTCATGTAGATGTAGTTGATGTATCTATTTAAGGTATCGGTTTTTTATAAATTACATTCAATGCTTTTTCTTTATGTAAAATAGTTTTTGGAATCAAACAAAGTTTGATTAGGTTTTAATTGTATTTTACTTCGAATTAAGTGAAATCTTGATTAACTTCATCTCATCCAACAGGAATGATTTTAATTCATTAAGATAGATCAAAGGAGTGCACTTAAATTATTCTCTGTTTAATTTCTTATTTCACTTTAACTATTTATCTTTCCTTAAATAAATTAAAAAAATTATAATCTACGATGAAAAAAATGGAATAAGAATGGAAACGAAGAATAATTATGTAATTGTGAAAACTGAAATGTAAAATATTGGTTAAAGTTAATTTAGACTGTCTTTTGTTATATAATTTTCACTTTGTTTTAGTTTTATTTTTGGTTGGACATCCTTTATTCTGTTCCATTATTAAGACTTGTCATTTTAATTTAATTTATTTGATTCAATTTTTTTTCTTATAATTAGTTAGTTTTGTGATTGTGTCAGCAATGAGTAATTGTTTTAAAGAGTAGAGTTTTTGTTGTTATAAGAGGACGAATCATAAATTTTTTAAGTTATTTCGGTTTTTTTAATCTTTAACTTATGCTCTTTTAATGCATAAGCTCATATTAAAAAAATGGCTTATATAACAATATATACCACAAGGTTTTGGGATCAGTTTTTATGGATATGTACATTTTTAAAATGAAAACTTTTATAAGCGCGTTGTGCGATTTTGTATGGGAAGAAATTTATATTTTCGACTCATCATCACGCTAAATAAATATTAAGTATAAAATACCTCTATCTGGTTGTTACGTTTCAAATTGCTATATGGATTGTAACGAAGTAGTCTGGTGCTCAACGTAGCAGTTGTGTAATTCCCTGATTTAGAGATGCACTATTTTCTCGCACGCATCGGATTTGCATTGGCGGAGACTTTCGTAATTGTTTTCGTTTTCCTTTAAACATGGTCTCTGATATTCGGTTCGTGGTCGTCAGTTGCAATGGTTTCCGTTGAAAAATTATCATAACCCAGTTGTGTGCTCTTTCCCAATGTAATTTTCTGTATTCAATTTGTAATCGTTAATCGCTATAAAATTAGCATAAAACAGTTGTACAATATCATTAGTTCGTAATTGTGTTGTTTCCATATAGATTTTCTGCCATCGTTTTGTAATCAATGCTCTTTTTTTAACATAATTTAGTTGTACAGATTCATTAATGGGTTTCCAGTCAGCAAAATATGCTACCAGTTAATGCTACCATTTTTTAGACTATAAATAGCACGCGATAGATAGCTTCGGCCTCTTGTTGCATTTTGAAAATTCTCTCGTGAATATCAGGAAAAAAAATGGTTTTCTTTGACTGAATTCACGTTTTGATTATTAATTTAAGTAGTGAAATTTTTAATTAAATCAATTAGTATAATAAAATAGTTAATTAGATCAATTTTTTTTATTATCGTAATTTACTAGTGCAAATTTAGCAAAAATTTATATGTTTGTGCCGCGTAGTTTAATTTATAACCAAAAACTCTCTGATCGCTATTATTGCTCTTGTTGCATTTTGAAAATTCTCTCGTGAATATCAGCAAAAAAATGGTTTTCTTTGACTGAATTCACGTTTTGATTATTAATTTAATTCCGATTAAATAGTGAAGTTAGCCGCATGGTTTCTTTTTTTATTATTACAATTGGGAATTACAAATTTAAAATCTAAAAACCAACAAAAATATTTACATGTTTTGTGCCGTGTTAAGAAAATCAAAACAACATTTCATATGAATCAATTATAATTCGACTTTTTGTCTAAAGACGATTATTCGATTCAATGTCTAAAAAGTTGACAGCTGTTTTGGATTTTGATTTTGACGGAGATACATAACATGTTTTTGCGTAAAGAAATCATCTTTTGGAAATATAATCCAGAAACACCACCAAGGAAACTAAAATTTGGATTAAACTGTAATCTTTTGGTAAATATTAATGCTAGTTTCTTTTAGTGCTTATTATATATGGGAAAAAAATCTGTGATAATAGTTTTATGAACTGTGATAAATGTCAGTTATAATCGTCACCTATAAATAGTGTAGATCGGTGTTATTATAAATTACAAATTTAGTAGTTTTTTGTGTTTTCTTATGAACTGTGATAATTGTTAGTTGTATTGATAACAAAGAAAAATTATTAAAACTCTTGTTAATATAAGTTACCAATTTAGTTTTTGTGTTTTCTTATGAACTGTGCTAATTGTTAGTTGTAATCATAACAAAGAAAAATTATTGAAACTCTTGTTAATATGAGTTACCAATTTAGTTTTTGTGTTTTCTTATGAACTGTGATAGTTGATAGTAGTAATCTTAACAAAAAATTCATTTACAACTCTGTGTTGATATAAATTATAAATATACGTGAAAAAAATAATTCAAAACAAAAACGAAAGAATTTTTCTGACATGAACTGTTACCTAATAGGCATTAAAGATAGAAATTGCTGGTGCAGATAATCTGTGTTAGTTCATGCATCAGGGTGGAGTGACCTAGTTAACACGTCGGGGAGATAAATTATAATTCACTTCAGATATCTTACCGCATGCTACCTCCCGTGTGCTGAATTTCTGGATACGTTTCCGGGGTAGCCATTTTCTTTTGGTGTGTGGATATACGTGGTTATCAGCCGATCTACTGAGTTTCTTTGTTGATACATATCCGGTAATAAATAAAAAAAAACATAAGAGAATCACTACTATCAACTACAAGTTGGATTGAACCAATTTCTTTGCAACATCGTTGAGATTCTGAGTGCGGAACAAACCGATTTATGAGCTGGTTAAGGATGAGCGACTGAATTGAACTACGGGAGTGGGATCTGGACAAACCATTGGGTGAGTCATTTTTAATATATACATATATATATGTGAGGGTGTGCATGTATGTATGAATGGGGGCGTGAGTGCGTGTACGTGTGTGTGTATGCACGGGATGTGGATGTGTGGGTGATTGAATCTATAATTGGAGCCTTGATTATGGTTTCTTTCCGAAAATAAATTTACAGGTTCTAAATTGACATGGTAGGAGTTGACACTTTACCAGTATATGTTTTCTTTCTTTTTTATGTAAAATTTTTATTAGTGCATTATATTATGGGATTTAGTCATTTATGCACAATAATCTATTGATGGAAACTGTAAAAGAAAAGAAAGGGGAACGATAGCCAATGGTGAGATTAACTATGTGTTCTGAGTTACTAACAGGAGGTATTTCCGTTACAAGGCTCCTGATGGCACTTGTACTGATTATGGAGGCTTAAAGCAACCATATACAGCTTCAACAGAAGGGATATGTCAATAATTTATTAGTATAATTAAACCTAAATAGTTCAAAGTAACTGAAAACTTGCAACTGAAACAATAAATACACAAATTAATGATACACTTATAAGTCTAAGTGATACTATTATAACGAATGATCATGCAAATCCTTTCAAAAATGCTATTATTTCATGTTCTACTGCTTCTAACATATTTTCATCTAATATAAATAATCCTGTACCACTTTCTAACAATAAAAACCGTACCGATATTCATAATTTTACTAGTCCAGTTTTTAACGAAATACTACATTTTCCAATAATTTTGTAAAATTGAATACAATTTTAGTTGGAAACAATTACTTACATTTAAATGAAACTAATGATAATAATAATAATAACCAAACTAATGATAATAGAAGCAATAGTAATATTACTAGCTTATAGAACTACTCGGCCATTGTGTGTGTGTCTGGGTATATGTGTGCGCATGTTAGTGTATGAGGTGTGAGAACGTGTGCATATGTGCTGTGAATTATGGGGAGGGGGGAGGGGGGGGTTGGACGTGGTTATCGTGGTTCTTTCGCATAAGGGGGTTGCCAGAGTCTACTCATTTCCCTTGTTTTATTTTTTTTTCTATCCGTTCATTTGGTCTCGAAATACGCGTACAACACTGTTATTTGTAATGGAGCAGCAGGAATCATTTCTCGATCCCATAGGCTGAAGCTAGCTTGGGGCTAAATAAATCTCATCTAGGTGCGCGACCTGCTATGTCACTTCGCTGCTATGCCGTGAAGAAGCTCTTCACTACAGGATATCGCAGTCGACTGAGGTTTTATAGGTCGAGAATGCAATTTCTGGAGTGGAAAATTTTTTGAGTTTTTGATTTTTTTTTTGATTTTTATTAAATACCATTAAAATTATTGTTTTTTTATTCATGAATTCAAAAAAAATTTCTTTTTGCGCATCAATTTAAATGCAGTTTTTTAAAGTTATTGCTACTGTCTTTGTCCGTTTCGTTCAAATTATTAACAAGAAAATTAGTTTTTTGACAGACAGTGCTAAAAATAATAAAATATTGGTTTTACCATAATTATTTTCCACAATTTCATTCCCGTGAAATAAAATAAGGAAAACAAAAATGTTGTAGCACAGATTATCCCATCATCAACTATTTCGGTGTATTTAATTTATTTACAAAGTAATGCAAAATTAAATTGTTTTGTTGTTGATTCTCAAGGTAAAATTTATAATATTAAATATTTTACCTTGCTGAGTCACAATAAAGATAGTTTAGTTTGGAGTTTTATTTTTGTAAATAAATTTTAAATGCTTTTTCGTAAATAAATAGGAAGTTGATGATGTTGGAAATCTTCGCTACAACTAATGTTAATGTTTACTGTTTACAAATATTTAGTTTTAAGAATAAAGTATATATAAGTTAAAAAGTCAGATTTTAGAAGAGTAGTAAAATATCAGTCAGTCGGTCAGTAAATCAATATTATTAAGTGAGTTAAATACGTATTTCTGAAAGTCGGAAAGTAATTATTCCGAAAAAATCTGTTAGTAAAGAGTTTCTTTTAGTAAAAATCGGTTATTCAAAAGAAAATAACGGTATAATAATATAAGTAAAAGTTAAGTTCCAAGTTTAAGTCGGTTGATCAAAATTAAGAACAGTTAGTTATAATAAAGTAAAAGTTTTAAGTTTACTTCAATTTACCCTAATTTACTTTAATTTTAAGTTTACTTAAAGTTATAAAAAGATTTTGCAACAGTATTATTATAGTTTAAGAAAATCTAAGAAAAAAAAAATAATAAGTAATAATAAAAAGATTAATGTGTTTATGAACAGAGAGATGTGTTTTTTATTCAATAAAAAGTGAAGATTCCCTCTTGTGAAATTCGTGTGGTTACAACAAAAACTACTAAAATTGTTGTTTCCTGGATGGTTGTTGGCCATTAGGAATTTTTTTTGTTTTTCACGTCTCTGATATTAATTTTTATAAAAATACAAATATTAAAAATTCTAATATTTGTATTTTTATAAAAATCATAAACTACTATTTGAGTTTGTATTTCTCTTTCAATATGAATTGACACCTTCATCATAAAAGATTGATTAAAACACACTTAAGGCTGCGGACAATTTACGCTATTTAAATTTATCGGTAGTGTTGGTTTTTAAGGTTATTGCTATTGTCTTTGAGCATAGTATGACGTCAATACGAAATAAAATTTAGAATGCGTTCAGAGGATTTTTACGATATCTCAATATTTTCTTCCGTTTTTAAAAGAAATTTTTTGTTTGGCTATTCTGTTTTTTATACTTTTTGTTGTTGTTTTCTTTTTTCTTTTTTCATTTTTTTCTATTTTCTATCTATTGTTGTACCATTTTTGAATTGTAAACTTCTTTAGGCGCGTTGTGCGATTTTGTATGGGCAAAATTTATTTATTCGAGTCATCGTCACGCTAAATAAATATTAAATATTAAATAAATATTAAAAGAGAGTGACATAAGTTGTAATCGTTTGACATTTTGTTATATCTTATTCTCATTTTCTTTATGTATAATTTGATTTTTTTTATTGAATTTCATGTTTTCCTCAGTTAATAACAGTGTAGAAATGTGGCAAAGTAAGTAAGGAACTTGTTGTATTTAGACGATAAAACACATCTATTTTACAGTTTTAAGTTTTCACTTCTGTCAGCAGTCCGCAATACTGTCTTCTTTTTTTATTTTTGATCTACGAAAGTATAAATCTCGCGTACTCCAGCCCTCGGTATTTACATACGATCAATCACTGGCAATAGCAGTGAGTAATCACTAGCCAAGGTTATATCCTAGGGGTGCTGGCGGATGAAATGTATTCAACCAACAGTACTCGAGTTGATCTTTAATTACGATTTTTGTAGTAGACTTGCTCAAACGAAACTATTTTAGTTCCTTTCATCCTTTATTGCATATAAATAAGAACTTTTTATTCTCGATAAACTTATTAACTTCTACAAAATCTACAGAAATGCTATTTAACATCTACTTAGAATCTCAAAATAGTACATTATGATACAAGAACGTAAAGCTAAAGATTTTGGACGTATGTGAAGTTAACCCACATTAAGTCCAAAATAGCTTACGTCCGTGTGTCATATACTATTTTTTATTCACCCCAAGCAAAATATTTAAAAGACAATGTTTATTCTAAATTAAAATGATTTGTATAAATTTTGGAATAAAAATATGTTGAACAAGTAACCTTTGACAAATCTTTGTTATTTTTTTTAAAATAATTGTATAACTATGACAACAAAGAATAACAAATATTTTAATTGGATTAGGAAATTCGGAATCGAAAGGTTGCTGATAAAAATTTCTTTTTTTTATAGAATTTAAACATTAACAAATGTTTTTACTTTTTTGGACGTAGCTATGACAACAAAATATATGGTTAAAAAGTGACACTTTAAGGCCGCAAATCACAGTATTAAAGTAACAATTTAATATGCAGGTCAATAAAAATACTATTTTCATACTACTTATTCTTATAATACTACTTTATATCTAAATAAGCCTGTTCTTCAACACCTTAATTAATACTTATCATATCCTAAGAGCTTGATTAATCCTATCAATTCTATCAACGTACAAAATTAACATTTTATATGAATCTTCAAAAACCATTTACGATGATCGAGTCCGATCATTGTAATTGTTTAAAATTAAAAATATAATAAATTCAGTTATAATTCAGACATAATTGAGAGTAGGTATGACTGACATCTAATATTACAACATATTTCTATGACTAATAAGTATCAAAATTCAAAATACTTATTAGATATACTCCTGTTTTAGTACAACATAAACTAAAAACTCATTAGGTCCTACTAATTCAACTACATATATAGTTATATATGTAGTTGAATTAGTAGGACCTAATGAGTTTTTAGTTTATGTAGTACTAAAACAGGAGTATATTTTAAATTTATTTTTAACGACTATTTAACAACTCATATGAAATTTTTTCCGGGATCTAGCTTTTAAAGGAGTTATGTAATTATTTTTCTATTGAAAATAAGTGATATTTAAATTCTCTAAATTAAAAATAGTTTAAAGGCGAAGTTAAATTTACGGATAGAACCCTCAATCTTAACTGTGGAATATTCCTTAATCTCGCTCGAAGAAATCAGCCTTCATTTAACTCTATATCTGAGGTTTAATCATTGAGGAAGTCAATGCGACACATGATCAAGGATTATGCTACTATTTGGATTATAGGCGACCCATTTTAGTTTTGTTCCTGCAAATTTTAAAAAAAAATTTTCTTTCCTTTTATTTTATTTTTATTTTCTCTATCATATCATAAAATATTGCTTATATCATATTTTATATATGATAGGATTTATTGTTTAGCTATTCATTCTGTAACAAAAAAAAAATAAAAAACATAAAAATATTTGCGTTCATCATAACATCCAAAAATGCATATGTGTTGTTGTAATACATATTGTTATGCCTACTACACAACACATTTTGTAGAATTGGCAACGAAACTTTGAAGTTAAAGTAAAACATTGAAGGACCTTTTAAATTTTGCATTTCATTGCCTTTATAGTTTTCTTTATAGTTGAATCCCTTCAATATACCGAAGCAAAATTCAAGTATCGGTTTTGTGGTGTTAAAGTCAAACAAAACCGGTTTACCGGTATTACGAACGATATTGAATTTATCTTTGATGAAAAACTTATTCACCGAATGATTTCTGTTTTGTTTAGTAAGCCGGTTTAAGCAAGCATTGTAACAGAATTTTCAATATTATATCATTAATTTCAAACTCTGTAAAGTCGATTAAAGAATGCTATGCGCATTGCTATGCACATATGCTATGTGCAAAAATAATAACTGAAAATAAATTTATCAGTTTTAATGATTCCTGCTGGAGGAAAATTGTAGTTCCTGTAATTTGGCTGTAGGTTTTTTAAACGCACAAGTCTTTTTCTGATCAAACTTTGCCTGAAACTTCCAGTTATTTGTTTGGAATAAATTCTTCAATTTTCATGTTATGGGTTAAGAATGCTCATTATGGTAGAATGCTCATTATGGTATTATGAATGCTCATTATAGTAGAATGCTCATTATGGTAGACCTCCCACCACTTATCCCCATAGCGTCTAAAAACGAAACAGTCTTTGTCATTCAAATCAGCAACTATGTATATGAGCGGATGTTGCTTTCTTAAGCGAGTCATTCAGAAGATTCGATTCTAACATTTGGGCTGTAGCTAAATCAGGTGGAACAGCTTTATGTTCGTGAGGAAAGTGGATATTTAAGGAAAATACTGCCGAGGCGGTGGTTGACATTGGGTGAATAAGTTTTTTATGATAGATAACTTCAATTTCGGTCATAATGCCGTATGCCGGTTTTGTTTGATTTGACAATACCGTGAAACCGACACTTCAATTTTGCTTCGGAATATTGAAGCCTCTTTTATAAAAGTAATGAAATGTAAAATTTTAAAGGTACTTCAAGGTATTACCTTAAAAAGTTTCGTTGGTTATTCAAATAACTCAAAATTAGTTAGTTGAATGTTTTCATTAATTAAAAAGACATCTTTTAGTGGGGTTAGAAGTCAGGATTTCTAGAGTTTCTAGAATCTAGTGTTCTTCTCCCAAGAATGTGTTAAAAATAATAAAACTTTTATTAAAATACTTTATATTCATAAAACCTATAAATTTTTACAATCAATAACATAAATTCCATAACATCTTAAATTTATCTGTCTAATTTTCATTCCCATCATAAAATGCCTCATTTCAATAATAAATTTAATTTGAAGTCAAATGAATAATTTTACAAAATCTCACTAATTGCAAGAGTTTCAAAAATGTTATATCAAAATCGAAATAATTTTCTAGTTCAATAATCAAATTAATAAATGATCATAAATTCAAGTTTAATGACAAAAAAACGTAAATGTAAAATTCAAAATGAAATAACATGAAAATGCATTTGGTAAGTAAAAATTAAAATATTGAAATTCTGATGATTTTTACTCAATGTTTCGAAATTTTAGATTGAGCAATTTATATTGGAAGTTTATTCTAAAAAAACTGTTTTAATAAAACAAAAAGAAACGGATTGATTTATGATTAGCAGGCAATTATCACAAAGTTCGATTGATTTATAAATGGCTGTCTATCGAATGATTACGAATGATTAAAAACCATTAAGTTTAAACATTTGTTCGTCAAAATACACTACGAAAATATAAAAACAATTTAAATTCAATTTTAATTAGTTGTAAAAGTAATTAGAGAAATATTTTTAAACCACATTTTTTCAGAATATAACAGAAAAAAGAAGAAAAACCAAATAATTAAAACAACATCACCTTCGTACAAAAACAGAATCTACCTTAACCATAATGTTATTTTTTTCTTCTCTTTGGCACGAAACACCTCTTCCATAACATAACATAACAAAACATAATACATAAAACCTCCTCTAATCACTAGAAAAGAAGAAGGAAAATATATATTTTCAAAATAGAATAACGTGGAAAATTACAGTAACAGAATTTCTAATTTTTTTCTTTCCAGTTTTCTTTTTTATTGTTTGTATAGAAAAGAGTAGAGTATACACTTGTTATGTCCTTACTTCTTTTATAAATTGAACAAATACAGTTAAATAACCAAAGACAATATCTGCCTCCATGATTGTAATATATGTACATGTTATCATTTATCATAGTCAAATTGTAGCTGTTTTACACATTATGCAGTAAGTATTGTAACTTGATCTCTAGCGAATTGATATTTGTATTTGATTTGCTGGCATTTAATTCTTATTTTTTATAGATTGGCGGAATTTCACGTCGAGAAAAAGTGTATATAATAAAGTGCAAAAAAAAATCTTTTAAAAAATTTAACTTTTTGCTAAACCGTGTAAGTCCTAATAACATTTTTTGCACAATCAGGCGATTTTGCATGTTTACTGATCCGTTAATAAACATAGCAAGTTTCGTTTACTAATCGCAGATCGGTAATTACTTACCGCTAAGGGAGACCTCAGGATGTGAATAAAAACGAATTTCAGTTAAATAATTGTGTACGTCTATTTACTAGCTTCAAATTTAAATAATATTCTTTTAAAAATATTGCAATTAGAAGATTTTAAAGTAATTTATTTTGAAAAAATATTCATATATAATATCACGAGTCGTCAAATAATAGTCGATTATTTTTCATAATCATTATTACGAATGTCATTTGAGGTCCCGAGTGCGCGTAGCGCACGAAGGAAATTTTTAACCTCAAATGGCATGAGTGGTAATGTTGAAAAATAATCGACTAATAATTTGGTGACGAGTTGTATTTAGCAGACAATTTAACGAACAGAAATAGTAACATTATTTCATACAACATAATCATACATAATAAAATATTATTTCATATTAGTAGGCGCATAAATGTTATAAATTTGCAATTTATGTTTGACAAATAAACATAAACATGCAGTCATTTATGAATGAAAACGGACATTTTTACTATTTGCAAATTGCATTTTCACATAATTTTGTATGTGAATTTTTGTTTTAAATTAATATATTAAGTAGGCGGAAAATATTCGAAAATATTCGCTGTTCCTTCCTACCAGAAAAAAATAATCGAAGCAAATCGTTTTGATTTGCTTAAAAAATAGTAAATGAAGCGTTTTTATTGGACCTTATTGAAACTTTATTTAGTGAGTTGAATTGTCACTATAATTCATTTACAAGTTTTGATTTCAAAGACAACACAACATCATATAAATTAAATCAATTATTGTTTCTGCAAAGCAAAATTATTAATTTAATTTAATTAAAAAATAAATGAAAGTGAAGAATTAAACTGTTTAACTAAAAATAACTAAAAATAGGTGTAAATAAAACTCATATTTCAAATTGTTATGGAAATTATAAACAAAACTTCTATAACTTCCAAAAAACATCTCCAAAGTGCAATTTTCCAGGTTTTTTGTAAAAAGTTAATGAATATTCTAAATTATGAAAGAAAATATAAAAACGGGAGATCTGTTATTTGTTTTTTTTTTAATTTTATATTTTTATATATACGAGCCGCCATTTTGAATAAACAATTTAACACCACTCGGAAGTTGAAACTACTTATAATCATCAACATTCTAAGTAAAACAACACATCTGTTGATATTTTAAATTTGTGTTGGTAGCCAAATTTTTATTCTTTCAGAGTGAGGCCGTAAGCCTGTAGCTGCCATATTGATTCCGCCATTTTATATATATATTTATGAAAAAGAAGAAAACGATACTTTTTGAAATCACCGTGTTTGAACAAATAAAAGTTTTAAAAATCATCTAAAAATATGAATATTTTTTGTTAAAGTATTATTTTCATAAGGCGTCACTATGTACCTTTTAAACAAAAAAAAATTCATTAAAATCGGTTCACCCGTTCGATCACAATTTTGAAATGAAGTCAAGTGATTCCATGAATTTAATTTATATTGTTATCACGAGTCTAACTCGCGATTGTCTCACAAAGCAACAAACATTTCTACGAGTCAGACTCGTGATTGTTCCACAAAGCAAAAATAAATGTCCACGAGTCAGACTCGTGATTGATGCACAAGGGGTTAAGTAGGCCGAAAATATTCGAAAATATTCGCTGTTCCTTCCCACCAGAGAAAAATAATCGATACAATTCGTTTTGATTTGTTAAAAAATAGTAAATGAAGCGTTTTTATTGGACCTTATCGAAACTTTATTTAGTGAGTTGAATTGTCGATAAAATTAAGTTTTGCAACAAAAAAACCTATAGAATTATGATGAAACGCAAAGCTTACTATTTTGAAATGACATTCTAAGAAATTTTCTTTATAACATCAAAACTTGAATTTTATGAATGAATTTCATTATTGAAATTGAATTTTTATTGATCGTGCAAAAAATGTAATAAGCATTTTGGGCATTAAAAGTATTACCGATTTCGGATATATATGAGATTTCGACTTCGTCTCGATCTCAAAACATATATCCTCAATCGGTAAAGCACTCTTACTGCCCTTAATACTTAAATAACTATTAAATTTGTCTACGAAGTTTAGTAAAATTAAATGTTTTATTACTTTTTTGTCATGTGTGAGAACCAAATGATTCCTTTCATATCCAAGTCCTCAAGAAAGATTAAAACTGGGCGCAAAATTGTGAGTTACCATCGGCAGCTATAGCAAATTAAATAACCATAAACGTAATTCGATTAATGTTTGTAGAGAATTCAATTGGAAGTAAGTAGAGTACTCAAATTTGAAATGTGGTTAGATTTATCAACATTGTAATATCGTTAAATATCACAAAAAAGCCTGATTTTCAAACTTAGTATTAATTCTAGTTAGGTTAGCCATATTAGTTTTTACATGGGTAGAAAACCATAACTATAACACTTTAGTTATATATGGATTTTTTTAAACAAAGGATGCCTTACCTAACCTTGTGGCAATATTTAAATAACCAATAGTAAGGAAGCGGCTTTTACTCATCGCAATTCGAATTTACCTTTATCTCAAAATAAGTTGAGTTTTTAGGGTTCCATACTTTTAAAAAGAAAAAAAAACGGTACCCTATTAGTGAGACTCCAGTGTCCGTCCGAATTTCTATATAATCGATTTACTCACAAACTATAAGTAATATCAACTTGAAATTTTTTTCTACGAAAATTTCAAATTTTTGTTTTTATCTATATTTTATGGACATAAGGAGATAGTAAAACAAAAGTTTTTTTAAGAAATCGAATTTGGTTTAGAAAAATCGAAAAAGATGGAAATATTTTTCGTAAAAAATTTCAATGAATTTTCAACTGGTTAGTTTTTGAGTTTATTTAGCGTATGGTTTTTTTTGTGACACATTAAAAAATAAAAATAAAACTTAAAATAGGTAGATTTTTCTATGAAATCTACCTAAAACAAAACATGAATACACATCAAATGAGCTTACAATCGACATGATTGCACCTTTTAGTTAAAAGGTAAAAGTAAAAATATTTGAACATTGGGCATTACATTTGAACATTAGTTGTTTACATCGAGTGAGTCTATTCATGCTACTACATCGGGAGTTGCCAAATGGATGTCTAAGATGTAGCCATTATATCGTCGAATTCGATACACAGTTGCAATGTGTTTTATGGTTTGTTATGGAGCTCCGCAGTCACATTGAGGGGATTCTGAAATGCCCCACTTGTAGAAAGCATCAGCACAACGTCCATGATTCGTTCTTATTTGGTTTAGTTCAGGCATGACGTGACAGATCGAAACCGGGTTGAGTAGAAGTCGGGCTACTAATAGAAAAGCCAGGTGTATTGTAATGATTTCAGGAGGTGTCCCAGGAAATTTTGAGTTGTTGCCAAAAACTAGTGTTTTTTCTGTCTCCCCCTGAACTTCAAACATTACAAAAGAAAAAAATTCAAAAAATTGGTCGAAGGAATTTCGCATAAAAAAACCGTTTTTTGTTTTGTTTTTATAATTTCAGATGTTCATTGAAGGGGGTTGAGAGTAGACATTTTGAAAAAAAAATTATTATTGATCATGTCAAGTGGGGTGTCATATGAAAGGTGATTTTTTTTGTAGAGCAAAACAGTTTTATTTTGTAATTTTCGTAAGCACAGTCTTAGACTTATTTTCGAAAATGTAAAATTTTTTTTGTCCACTTATCTGCAAACATTACAAAAGAAAAAATTCAAAAAACTTCATGGATGTAGGGATCTTTTTAAATCGAAAACAGAATTTTTTTTGGTTGTTATATTTTTAAATGTTCATTTAAATAAAGTGGAAATTTTGAAAAAAAAAATTATTTTTGATCATGTCAAGTGGAGTGTCATATGCAAGGTGATTGTTTTTTGTATTGCAAAACAATTTTTTTGTAATTTTCAAAAGCACCGTTTTTGGCTTATTTCTTAAATTGTGTTTTGGAGAAGAACTATTCTCGTAGAATAATATATACACGGAACACTCGACGAGCGAATTATATTCGCACTTGTCCGATTTTTTTTCCACTAGGTATGAATGTTTTGAATATTACCCAGCATGTTAAGAACTACATCTTCAAATAAAAAGTAGCGGTACATTATGTTTATTGATAAGATCTAAATCAACAGTGAAAACAAATCTACAACAAATTTCAAAAATGAGCAATTTCACGTCATCGCAACGGTATTTGTTCTAGCATGTGACCTGACCACCTCTGATTTCGATAAAATTTCATATTGTAACGATTTTGCGTTGGTTCTTTTCGATTATTGAGCAAATACGACAGTAAAAAGACGGATCTTTGGTTAACAAAATCTCAAACTTTATTTGTCAACTAATTACAACAGCTTCCGATTTTAATTACAATAAATTCTAGGGTCTCCAATTTATGTACGATAAATTTCACCGCTTTTCCACAATTTGAATCAATGATATTCGGAATCGTAAAATCTGTATTTACTATTCCACTAGGTTCAAATTCTTTCACTATTAGTACCCAGGCTCAAGTACCACCCGATTATTCCTTATACTTGCGAGTATTTGTAAACACTTTTAATTGCAAAATTAAAAAAAATTAAAACTATCTGATATTTTGTTCGCTTATTTATATCCAAAAATAAATAAGTAGAAACTTCTCCTAATCCACTTTCTAGAAAACAATAGGCCACACCTCTTTTCATTAATGTAAACATTTGGATTAGCGAACCCATTCTATAACAAATTTAATTTGCATTAATTTATGCAAATTGTATTAGTTAACTCCTTTTTTTTTTAATTCATCTTTGCAGTAGACGAATGTGGAAAACATTTATGCAGAATGTATTGGTTATGAATGAGTAAATTAAATTAACCCATTCTGGACGAAGTTTATTACAATATGCAGATAGCCAATGAAAAAATAAATGTAGCATTTCTTTCAAAAAATTAAATTTCGCTCTAGGGGTGACACAGGGTGGCGGCAAAGTTTTAGGGGTTTGCGAAACATGAGTATCTTTGAATATCGATTGCTAACGATTGACTAAACCGATTGAAAGGTAATTGATAGGACTTATAAAAAAAATTACTTAAAATTTTTTAATAATTTTTTTAAAAGTGTGTTAAACTTAAAAAAATTTCAAAGATGGCGCTGTTAGGGGTACTCTCACTTCCAGAAAAAAAATGTTTTATTAGTTCGTAATTTAAAACAAAAGTTTCCCAAGTATATTTTTCCTCGTTATAAAAATAAAATTCTTACAAAATTTTAATTTCCGTTTTTTCAATTTTTTGTTTTTTAAAAAATGCATTTTATTTAACTAAAACCACTTAAATTCTTGTTTTATAGAAATTTAATTATTTTGATGGTACAAGTTAAGTATTTGAGGGTGTGGATGCTTTTTACATAATTGACTTTTTCTCCCATTTCTACCTGTCCGAAATTAATCATAAATGAATGTACCTGAAATATATTAAAACTGATGCTGAGAAGAAAATAGTGAGATAAATTATGTGAAATAAAATGCATGTTGTATAGAATTCATATAATAATTAACTTTTTATTTTTATTCTAAGTTGTGTAATAAAAACAATATACATTTATTAATAATATAAAATAATATAAAAGAAATTAAAAATATTAAATAAATTTGCATTGCATATTAACTGCTTATCTGAAAAATCCTAGTTTTAGCTGAATTAGAATATATTTTTGTGAGCAATGTTCTTTAATTTTTGGGTATGAACGCATGAAATGATTGTGTACGTTTTATAGTTACAGCCTCTCTGTATCTTGCTTCTAGATGTGCCTTCATTTTTGAATAATGATTTTTACTGGTATATGCAAAATTCATTGTGGATTTTGTTGCCCATTCATAGAGATCCATAGGGGTTTGAATAATATTCTTGTTAGACAATATTTATCGATGAGCATCTGATTTCAATGTACCTCCTGTTCCATCACACGGTCCTTTTCCATGACTGGTAGCGTAGAAGTGCCACTCTGCGTCTATATTAAAATCTGGTTTGTGGTAACATAGATTTATAAAACTATATTTATTTTTATGCTGAGATCCAGCACCATCAGTCATATAGACTTTTTTAAGGATGTTTTATTTTATCTTATATAAAATCAATCATTTGTAATATGAATAGATACACTGCCACACTATCATGTTCAGTTATATCAGAGATAATGACAAAACTTAAGTGATCGATACCTTGACTAGTAGGTGAAATATAATACGTTAAAAACGGTTGTATCGTAGCTTGCGAATTATTACAACTCTGCACAGAACCTTGAATAAAAAAAGACCAATTTTTCTGAAAAATCGCCAAGTACTAAGCACTGTCCTGCTTTCAAGTTTGCTTATGTGTTTTCCAAATACATGAAATACATGAAATTTATCAGCCCGTTCTTTAAGAATTTCAATTTGACATTCATCATGTAATTTACCACAACTAAGAAAATTCATTTCACCATATAAAAAACACGTAAAAATTGTTATATAGAAATGAAGTCACGGCTAGAAGCAAAATACAGAGAGGCTGTAACTATAAAACGTAAACAATCATTTCATGCGTTTATACCCAAAGATGAAGAAACATTGCTCACAAAAATATATTCTAATTCAGCTAAAGCTAGGATTTTTCAGATAAGCAGTTAATATGCAATGCAAATTTATTTAATATTTTTAATTTCTTTTATATTATTTTATATTATTAATAAATGTATATTGTTTTTATTACACAACTTAGAATAAAAATAAAAAGTTAATTATTATATGAATTCTACACAACATACATTTTATTTTACATAATTTTTCTCACTATTTACTTCTCAGCATCAGTCTTAAGATATTTCAGATACATTCATTTATAATTAATTTCAGACAGGTAGAAATGGGAGAAAAAGTCAATTATGTAAAAAGCATCCAAATCCTCAAATACTTAACTTGTATCTTTAAAATAATTAAATTTCTATAAAACAAGAAGTTAGGCGGTTTTAGTTAAATGAAAAGCATTTTTTAAAAAACAAAAAATTGAAAAAACGGAAATTAAAATTTTGTAAGAATTTTATTTTTAAAACGAGGAAAAATATACTTGAGAAACTTTCGTTTTAAATTACGAACTAATTAAACAATTTTTTTCTGGAAAAAAAAATGTGGTAAAAGTGAGAGTACCCCTAACAGCGCCATCTTTGAATTTTTTTTTTAAGTTTACACACTTTTAAAAAATTATTAAAAAATTTTAAGTAATTTTTTTTATAATTCCAATTAATTACCTTTCCAATGAGCTATAAATGACTTAAATCGGTTTAGTCAATCGTTAGCAATCGATATTCAAAGATACTCATGTTTCGCAAACCCCTAAACCTTTGCCGCCACCCTGTGTCATCCCTAGAGCGAAATTTAATTTTTTGAAAGAATTTTTTTTTATTTTTTCATTGGTTATCTGTTTATGAAATTTTATCGAAATCAGAGGGGGTCAGGCACATCGATGTTGCGGTGACGTGAAATTGCTCAAATGGCAAGTGCACACATCGAATTGTAATTCAAATTTTTTATTCCTTAATTTACATTGAACAGCTTTAAGACAAGGTATCTTTTGAAAAAATCTAAAGTGATAGTCAATTCACAATTGTGTTAAGTTCCATCATTCACATCTTTCAAAACCACAACATTTCTGCTGCACACATTTATCGTAACATCAACATTAGTTCCAATCTTATAATTCTTTTTATTTTAATTGTCTTTTGAGAAATAAAAAAATTCTAAATAATAATATTTCGCCTCAAGAAATTTCCTTCTCTATGAGACGACAACGACAATAACAACCACAATAAAAATATATATTTTTCTTGCTCGTTTATTATTTAAAAGTTTTCAATTTCGTCGGTTAAGTTTTTCTACAGAGTCAGTACACAACAATAATTATTGAAAAACAAAATAGTAACAACAATTATGAAAATGATGAAATGCACGGAAACATAGTAATTTATTTTCACGAAAATAAAAGGATTTTTCTTTGTAGAAATACGAGTTCTTTTGTTGCTTAATTTATAAGCTTTTTAATTAATTGTAGTCTTGGGGTTAAATAATTTAAGTTTTAGTTGTTGTCTGTGTTGTTTATATTCGAGAAAAGAATAAATAAAAAATTATATTTTCTATAAATTAAGGGAATTATTTATTGTTGTAAGAAAATTATTTACTTACCGAAATGTTAATGTTGTAAGTGGGCGATATGATTTATGACTGTTGATATCAGCCATTTGTGTACCCCAAAAATCGTTTCGAAATACATTCACCAAAGGACTTAAACCTAAAACATCTTTATTTATTGTTATAGCAGGAATATCATCATGTACAAATTCACCGGGTAATCCGTTAAAGTAAACCACAATTGAAACAATTGCAACTAAAGAATATATTCTCCAATCATCCGTTGTTTTATTGCATATTGCTTCATCACTATAGTTACTATTATTACTACCACTATTATGAAAACTATTACTGTTATTAGTGTTATTATTAATACTACAATAACGTTGTTTTTCTGAAGCCGAACTAGGACGGCTTATATTATAAGTCGTTTGACCTATGTATACACGACGTTTCATTTTTATTTTTTGTAAACTGTTCTTACACTACTTATTAAAATTATTTTGCATTTTCATTGTTTCACTTCGTTTTATAATCTTTAACTTTGTTTTTTCTGTCTTAAAAGAGATATCTGAAAAAAAAGAAAGAAACCATATTATACGTTCGTATTATAAATTAAAACGTATTTGTTCTTCATTCATGATTGAGTACATGCTTCCCTAAATGTTTTTGTCTTCTTTCTAAAACCATAATACAGTTTGATGAAAATTAAAATATCGTTTCTTTATGGACTTTTGTAGTATCGCACATGATTTTTTTTTAAATTATATTAAATAGTAAAGAGTTCGAGGGTTAGTTTTGAAAGTAAGTATCAAAAAATCTGATTCCACAAACCTTTCGAAACCCAAATTTTACGGACAGTCACTTTAGAATTTTAAATTCACTAGATTGGAATCTAAAGGGTTTTGAATTAATAGGGTTTTTTTGTGAGCACTTAAACCTAAGTAACTAAGGAAATCATTTAAGCTTTTTCATTCGGAAGTAGATTTCGAATTTTGTTAGAAAAAACCCCTATTTTCTCATCTACTTAAATTGAGTTTCTCAATCGCTGGATATTTCTGTTTTTTATTCAATTGTCAATTCTAGTGTATTTCTTTACATGATTTTCAACTCTAAGATCTTATGTTTTTCATACTCTTATTAAACCAACCAGCAAACTTACTTCTAAGTGGAAGCTAGTTAAATTTTACTTCCTTAAAGTTTCGATAGAACTTCCCAGAGAAAATACTCTTCCCACTAGAGTAAAACCTCCTACAGTACTTCTATATTTAATATTAGAAGCTTTACCGAAATTTATCTACACAACTCTAAATAAAGATTTCGAAAAAGCTGATAGAAGTTATAGCTATCATTAGGAATGAAGTAGTTTCGGTTGTAACTGTTTATAGATCTTATAGAAGCACAGCTGTCAGAGTCTAAAAATTGCTTCAATACGAGGACTTTAAAAGTTTTACCGAGACTGTTTTGGTAAAATGAAAAATGATAAACTGACGAAAACTATTGCTTCTATTATTTCTATAGGAGCTTGTTTGAAATTAAATATGCGATGGACGTTTCGTTTTTGTAAGAAAAGCGTTGTGCACCCAGCGGTTTTTAGTTTTTTTAATGTATTATTTAGACATATTTTGTACAATATAAATATTCTTTATTTAAAGTCTTGATTTATCCTTAAAAAAATCAAGTCAACTAAAATCAACTAGAGTGGAATGGTGAACATTTGAAGGTTATTTGGCTAAGTAATAATGATATACGAATTGTATTTACATTTCTGAGGGCCAAACTCGTCGGGATGAATTGAAAAGATATAATGATTCACAATTTACTCACTTTATTAATATAATTTACAGCAAATGGATGGTGTGATATATACCAAAAAAAATAATCGTGGTAGATTCGACAAAATTGCAGGCAAATTCGAATAAAATGAAATTGTTTTGGCTCCGACGTTTTATTTAGTTGAATCGATTGTATCGCTACTTTTAATACAAATGCACAAAACTTTAACTGTCAAATGAATAAACTTAATGTTATTTCGACAATCAATGCTGTTGTTATAAACATCTAGAATATCAAGCATGCTACTCTTTTGTAGAATTAACTGCAGTACTTTTGATATTATTATTAAAGTCAACAAAAATGTATTCAATTCAAGTATTTTATATATTGATTTAAAATTCAAAATCGAAAGTAGCTTTCGAATGCAGCATTTTCTTATTTTTGTTAATTTAAAGGCAATTTCCTCAATTTTATATGCAATTTTTTTACTTTGTTAAATCGATGTACCTCTGTCGATTTAAAATATTGATTTTTTTTGGGTGATATTATTGTATTGTTATTGTTTTATATTTATATACACCTGTTGAAAATTTTTGAATCAATAAAACAAATAGAAAAAAGTTTTGTCAATATTCTTTTACAGAACGTCTATTAAAACGATACAAAATCTTCTAAGAACGTAAATCTCAGATTAATGATTTCATCGTTATGAAATCTGTTGAAGTTACATGCCACATACCTTTTTATATAAAAAGTAAACCCCTGAATTATAATATGTTTTCTTTATCTAAATTAAAAAACTAAATGTTATGGAAGTCTTATAGAAGCCATTGTTATTGTAACTACTATCAAACATATTAAGTATATTCTCAACATTTAAGAGTTGAAACGGACCGCCGCCCTTGATTCTATGTAATGAAGTGTAATTCAAACTTCGTAGCTTGGAGTCGAGCCACCTTCCCGCACGCATTGTATTTGCACTGACAGAGACTTTCATAGTTGTTTTCGTTTTTTTTCTTTAAACCTGGTTTCTTGTGCTCCGTTTGTGGTCGTCATCTGCAGTGGTTTCCGTTTAAAATTTGTCATCAAACAGTTGTGTGCTGTTTCCCCAATATAATTTCTTATATTCAATTTGTAATCGTTGATCACTATTGAATCGTCGTAAAACGGTTGTGCAATGTCATTGATTCGTAATCGCGCTATTTCCAAACATAATTTCTTACAATCATTATTATTCAATAATTTTTTTATGTAGTTTCCGATTGTAATACCCGTTGGTTGTAAGAATTCCTTAGTGGGTACAATAACACAAAAATACAAAATTTCCCTAATTTGAATTCGCTCTGTTTCCCAAAAGATGGGAGGAATCAATCAATGGGTTACGTCTCGTTTATCGTAGTGTCATGAACTTTTTGAGTTGGTTTTGCTGCATTTTATAGAATGTAATTTCCTACAATCGTTTCGTAATAGATATTTCTGTTTATAATTTCCTTCGAAATTTTAGTGCGGGTTAATAGTGAGGGCTCTTTTAGTGGGTACACATATTCAGCAAAAGAGAATATCCAACAAATAAACTTATCGTGTTTATCGATTTGTTGTTATGTAAAAACGGCATGATTTTAACTATAAACACGTGGTTGAAGACACAAAGTTTCTCTCAGTCGTAATTATTAATATTATTAATATTCGTAATATTATTTTTTCGATGATCGAATTGAAGTGTTTGACATTTGATTTGATGGTCAACACAGGTTTTTTATTAGACCCGCGCATAAAATCTGATTTTTTTTAAAAATGTATTTTAACTATAAGTAGTGCAATAATCTTTTTTGTAAAGAATCTCAAACAGTGTTAATGTCCCTAATTGTGTGAGTTTTGTAAAGAAACCAATAACAAAAAATTATCATACGTGTTTGTGCTGTTATTACGGGAAACAACAGGTGGACCTTGAAGGTGGAGTTTGATGCTCACGATAGTTCTAGAAGAATACCGTCGTAAAATCATAAAAAGGGGGATAATTTATTTTGGGATATACGAATAATCATAACCTTATCCTTTATCTAAGCCGTGGAAATTTCTCATTACAAATCATGCCCGTTTATGTATCCATAGAAGGTGTAATAATCTCTTTAGATGAAAATTATTAAATATGATATTTGAACACAATACAATAAGTTATTGGATACCATAGAGAATTTTTTATTATAATGTTATTAAGACCATCTATATATTTCGAACTATTCAACTAGTATCATAGTAAGAATTATTATTTACATCTTTAAATGCTATGGATGAGCCGTGCTAGAAATTAAATACAAAGATTATAAATATTTACCAAGCAAATTTTGTTGAATTATTGGATTGGAACCTTGTGAAAAGAAAACTAAATATAAAAAAACCAAAATTTATTAAAATTGGATTGAGGACTATTAATCCCCACATTTATTGCTGGATATGTGGCGACTAATGGAGTGCTGAACCAGGGTGATAAGAGGAGTGGGACTGGACAATAACATGGGGTGAGTTCTGTATTGATTTTATATGTACTTATAGGTATAGCGAGTATATGTGATTGTGTGGGTGTTGGAATGTATGTAGGTATGGATAGAATTCTATTTACTGATACTAATTTTATTGTAGTAAAATTTTCAAACGAAATCTAATAATGTGAGTTCACCTAATACACCAAAAAAAAAGTGAGTAACGCTAATTTTATTAATTAAATGTTAATTTTTCTAAACCGCATTAATAAAGTGTAGAGAGTTTAAATATTGAATTTAATTTGATTAGTAAATCCAATTATGAGTATTCCAAAATTGTGTTTTATGCTTTAGGTCAATTGAATAAAAATAGTTTTGTAAAATTTGAATGCGTTATGAACTCGACATCTGTTAAACCTAAGTTCCAGAGACCTGATGACGATTCTTTTGCATCAAACGATTTCTTTTTGACAAACGATCCATATCTGGTTCAATTTAAAATATCAGAACCATTGGGTGGTTCAGATCATAATTTGATCTCAACACAACTAAATATACAAATTCCAAAACAATTTAAAGCGAATCCTCGCAATGTTTGGGATTACAAAGCTGCGGATTGGCAAGGACTTAAAAGTTTTTTTAGATGTTTTCCTTGGAAACGCTATTGCCTTACCGGCCAAGACCCAGACATAGCTGCATCAAATTTTTCTGAAACTGTAATTGATGGTATGCACAGATTTATTCCTAATAAATTGATCATTCCAAAAACTGATCTATGGTTTTCTAGTAAATGCAAAAAAGCTATAAAAGTTAAAAAAAAGGCTTTTCGAAAGTTTAATCAAAACAAAACCGATGAAAACCTTAGACAGTACCGTAAAGAGAGAAATTTATGTCGTAAGTTAATAGATGAAGAGAAACATCTATTTAATAGGAAAAAAGCATCTAAATTCGCAGAACATCCGACTGGTTCACGCAATTTCTATAAAGCCGCAAAGGCTGTCCAAAGCAACTTTTGTAAATCTTCCCTACCGCCTCTTGTTAATAGAGATGTCCCTATCATTGATCCAAAAGAGAAAGCTAATTTGCTTCGGCATTATTTCTCTTTAAATTCTACTTTAAAAGAACCTAATTTCCAACCTAAACCTATTTCTAAAGTTTCTTATAAAATGAGGCGGATAATTTTTCGGAAAAACATTGTTCGAAAAATGCTTTTGAAAATCAATACTAACAAGGCAACAGGCCCTGATTTTATTCCTCCAATTATACTTAAAACATTTGCTAGGGAGCTAGCACCAATCCTCACTAAAATCTTCTATTTGTCATATAAGAAAGGAATTTTTCCTGAAATTTGGAAAATGGCTAGTGTACAGCCAGTTTCAAAAAAGGGCAGTAAAACTGATCCTACGAATTACAGACCCATTTCAATTTTATCGGTAGTTGCTAAAATTTTTGAGAAATATGTCAATTTTAATTTAATGAGCTTCTTAGAGTCTTCCAAATTAATTAATGAGAGACAATATGGATTTCGAAAAGGAAGAGCGACGGGAGATTTGCTGTCTTTTGTCACTCATATCTGGAACAAGTCGCTTGAAAACTTTGGAGAAACATTCGGTGTTGCTCTTGATATTTCCAAGGCATTTGACAAAGTTTGGCATAACAACCTTATATGCAAATTGAGATCCTATGGTTTAGACGAGCAGCTTATATCTTGGACACAGAGCTTTATATCTGATAGAAAATTTCGGGTCAATGTTGACGGTGTATCATCGAATACTTTTTCAACTAATGCAGGAGTTCCTCAGGGTTCCGCTTTGTCACCAACTCTTTTTCTTATCTATATTAATGATTTGTTGGACTCAACGGTTCATCCTATACATAGTTTTGCTGATGATAGCACGCTTCATGCGTCTCATGAAGCACCTAAACTATATACACCCTTAGCGCTTAGTGAGTGTAGGTCAAAATTGATAGATTCCCTTAACACTGATCTTAAAACAATTATGGATTGGGGTATTGCTAACAGTGTTGAATTCAATACAAGCAAAACACAGGTTTGTCATTTTTCTAGGATAACGACACCCAATCCTTTTCCATTAACGTTTGGCCCCAAAAATCTTTTAGAGAATGAGTCTGTCAGACTTCTAGGAGTTGAGATTGAAAATAATATGAAGTGGAATTCTCATATTTTTAATCTGGCTAAGAATGCTGTTCAAAAGTTAGGATTTTTAGGGCGATGTCGTAAGTTTTTCGATAGCGAACAACTTCTTTTAGTTTATAAATCTTTTATACGTCCCTGCATGGAATACTGTTCTCACATATGGGGTGGAGCTTACTTGAGTAGTCTCAACTGCCTTGATTCTGTACAGCGTAGAGCTATTAAACTCATTGGTAACCCAAGTCTTACTAACGGTCTTGATTCCTTGCAGCACAGAAGAAATGTTGCTGATTTGACTATATTTTATAAATATATTATGGATGAACGAGCTTCTGAAGAGATCAAATCGATTTTACCTAAATTAGCAAACCTTTCGCGTCACACCAGAGCAAACGTAGCAGCGCATCCCTTTACAGTTCAAATAATTAGGTGTAGAACTGTAGCCTTCCAATGTGACTTTTTCAACAGAGTCTCTCATCTTTGGAATGCCTTACCTTCCTGGGTTTTCCCTGATGAATTTAATCCTCAAGGCTTTAAAGTTAACGTTCATAAATTTCTCAGAGAATCTTAATTTGCATTCCATTCTTATCCCTAGTTGGCATGGTATCTTCAGATATTCAGAGACGTTAATTTATAATTTATTATAATTAACACTAAACATGCCTAACTTTGAATAAAAAAAAAAAAAAAAAAAAAAAAAAAATCAACAAGAGACGCTCAATCAACTGATGATAACGTGACAACTGTTCATTGACATTCCAAAATCAACGTGTTCGTCTTCCTATTAAAAAAAACCAAATTATCAAAATCATATATTGTATTATTTGGAAAACTTTCAAACATTATTATCAATCGGTGAAACGGGGTGTGGTAAAAGTACTCAAGTTCTACAGCTGCTGTCATATTAAAAGTGAGAGATTTTTATGGCAACTATATAATGAATAACTTTCTTTATGAAGTACAAAAAAACACAATTAATGTGATTACGTGATTTGTAATAAAATTTTAAACTAATTTATAAAACTAAAAAGTATTACAACATATTGCATAATGGTTGGACCAAGCTCTCAAGTCAGTAATTTTTTTTTGTTAACTCTATTATTTCTATTGATAGTAGTTTTGTGTTATCACAATGGATGTTGAAGTTTTTTTTTGGGGTTATCTCCGCAATTAGTATGCAACATCCAATATAAATTTGCCAGTATTTTTAGGAAAAATGGAAGTTCTGTGTGGATATTTTATTTTACTTATGGTAAATGCCATAACCTCGATGATGAAAGTGGTGTGTGTGTATTTATGTATGTACGAGCGTAAGGTTGTATGGATGATGGTGTATATATAGGCACGTGTGGGTGCGTGTCGGTTTTCATGTGGGTGCGAGCGCAAGTGGATGAGATGTGAGAGTGTGTGACTGTGAGTTGAGAGTGTAGAGGGTGGACGAGGTGATCGTGGTTCTTTCACATAAGGGGGTCGCCAGAGTCTACTTATTTCACTTGTGTTATTTTCCTATCCATTTATTTGGTCTCGAAATACGCGTACAACACTGTTATTTGTAATGGAGCAGCAGGATTCCTTTCTCGACCCCATAGGCTGAAGCTAGCTTGGGGCTAAATAAATCTCATCCAGGTGCGCGACCTGCTATGCCACGAAGAAGCTCTTCACTACATCGACCGTAAGCACTATATATTATATAATAACATAGCAATAACAATAATTACTTTAAAAAAAGTGTAAAAATATGAAAAATATTAAATACATTCTGGCACTGATGAGGTTATGAGTTCGAATCCCAACCAAAAGAGAAAAACATAGTTTTTTCTGATTTATTTCCAACAATACATTTGAATTGAAAAAATTCAAATTATTTCCTTAGTTATTTTAATTGCTCACAAAAATCCCGAATAATTAAAATTCCCCAAAATGTTGTCTAATACGCAAGCGCATATTTGACAATAATTAACCAAGTGTCACTCATTTATTTCGCATTGATTGGAAGCAATTAATAATGACTATACACTCGTGACTTAGAATGTTGACTATAATAGAAATATTACACTTTCTATGAATTCACACAATAGTTTTATGGAAAAAATCCCCAAAAATAATGTTAAAACATTTCCGATAAATAGGAGTCTAATGACAGTTGAGAATTCAACTTAAGTAAATAGAGTGATGATGAAGTTTCAACTTCAAAATATCATCGCATTGGTGGCAAAGTGGATAGCGTGTCTGCTAAAGGATTTGAACTCGTTCTGGTACTGATGAGGTTATGAGTTCGAATCCCAACCGAAACACGTAAAAGAGAAAAACAGATTTTTTTCCTGATTTATTTCCAACAATACCTTTAAATTGAAAAAATTCAAATTATTTCCGTAGTTACTTTAGTTTAACTGCCCACAAAAATCACGAATGATTGTAGTATTTTTTAACACATTTAATAATAGCTTCTATAAGACTTCTAAAGTTTGCTTAAAATGATCTATTAGAAGCACTTTACTGAAGCTATAACTTGTGAAAACCAGAAATTCTATTCAGCTTGTATAACTGCTTACAAAAGACCACACCAAAGATATTTCCGAAGTCTTATACAAATTATAGCTTCGTTAAATGTGGGGTAATTTCTCCAAACGGCCTTTATCGAAACCACTTAGAAGTTTTAAAGAAACTATGAAGGTGGGGAAACTGGTTTCGGTGAAACTTTTAAAAGAATTTTTAAAGTTTTGAAAGGTCTTTTAAAAGAAGTTAGAATGCTAGTTGGAAAGCTAGCATTAAATGAATAACTATGTGATCTACGAGTTTGGAAGCTAATTTAAAACAAGTTGGTATGGTGGCTTATACCGATTTATTTCTATATTTTATTTGGATGTATATTTCTTATATACGAAAGACAATATTTATGTATAGATGAAATTTGAGTTCTGTACGACTCAAAATGTTGATTTTTGAACCTGACCATTTTTGATCAACCTCATTTTGACCTCATAAATTTTCACCTCATAAATGAAATAAAAACTACTTTTTTTTTAGAAAAATTTTAAAATGTTTAGTTATTCTAAGGTAGTCCAAAGATTTCTGAAAATTCAAACTTACAAGGGTACGGCTCACCCGATTTCAACAATTTTATGTGCGTTGCAAAGGTAATTTATTGGCCTATTGAAAAAATACTACGTTAAACTTTTTCTTAAAAATGTTAAAAATATTCAGAAATAAATTTTTAAAGATGTCGCTTATGTCGTAGGTGAAGCAATTCTGGAATTTTTCTTCCACAATGTAAAAGTTCCAACCTTACCATAAAACAAACTAAAATTTAAAGATAGCGTTTTGCTTGTTATATATAGAAATTAATTCTTAGGAATCTTAGGAATTAAAATATTGGTTTTAGATGATTCGTCATCATGGCGCCCGAAGCTGAACCGATCCATTTATGATCGACTTAATACTTGGCCAACAACGTTCAACTAAAATATACGTAGTTTTAAAAAAGAATACAAAGTGTTTAGTTTGAGAACAGGGTAGTCCGAAAGATTTCTGGAAATTCAAATTCAAGGTAACTTAGAAATTCAACAATTTTATGTGCATTGAAAAGGTTATTCACTGGTATATCGAGAAAAAATTACAAAGTAAATTTTTGACCCACACTGTTAAAAAAAAAAGTATGAAATAAATTTGTTGAAGATGGCGCTGATGTACAGATTAGGCATTTGTTTAAACTTTTTTTCGCAATATAAAAGTTCCAACCTTTCCAACAACATGCCAAAATGCATGCAAGAAAAGCATGTTTTTGTTCTAAAGATATTACTTTTAAAAGATGAACATCTCAGATTAAAAATTTTAGTTTGACAACTAAAATTATTGTTCTCAGATGCGCATTTTTAAAAACCGTTATCTTTAGAACAAGACAAAACTCCATCTTTAAATTCTGGCGTGTTTTAGAGCAAAGTTGGATCTTTTTTATTGTGAAAAAAATTCAAAAAATGCTTGACCTACGACATCAGCGTCTCACCATCTTTTAAAAATTTATTTCATAATATTTTAACAGTGTAAGTAAAACGTTTGCTTGTTTTCATTAAAAAGGCTAATAGGTCAGTCAATTACCTTTCAAACCCACATAATTTGATTTCTTATTTACCCTGACTTTGAAATGCCACAAATCTTTTAGCCCACCCTGTTCTCAAATTAAACATTTTGTATTTTTTTTAAAACTTAGTATTTTTTAGTTTAATATCGTTTGCCAAGAATCAAGTTGATAAAAAATGAACGAGGTCAGCGTCGATTGGAGAAACGGTAATTTTGGAAGTCCTAGTTGGAACTATTATAGTGTGGAGAAACCTTTTCTCCAGTCTACGGCATCAACAATTTATTTCCTAATATTTTTAACAGTGTCAGCAAAAACATAAAGATATATTTTTAATAGGCCAATAAATTGCCTTTCCAACGCACATAAAACCGTTGATATCGGGTAAACCGTACTCTTCTATTTAGATTTCAAAGATACTCTGAATTTGAATTTCCAGATATCTCTTCTCAAACTAAACCCTTAAAATTTTTTTATACAAATACACGTATTTTTTATTTCCCCTATACAACTTGTACGCCAAGTATGAAGTCGATCTAAAATGGTCGGCTTCAACGTCGATCGTCCAGATCATGCATTTCGTCTAAATTAAAAATCATTCAAAATTCAAATCTTGTGAATCAAATAAAATCTAGAATTTACTTTATTTGATTCACACAAAAACGAATTTAAACCATGTTTTATCAACACAGTTTTTTAGTTCGATCTTTTAAAAACTTTATTAACACTCAGGTCATTGATAGACAAAAACTAAGAAAACTGGTTTGCATAATTATTAGTAATTTAAATTACTAATCGCAATAACAGACGTCATAGACTTTATTTTTGATACACTTAAGATACCACATACAACCGTATTCTCCATTCGGGTTCATTAAGCCTCAAATAAAACGATGTATAATATACCAATGTTACGTTATTAATCTTACGTTACCAACGTTACCATTAAAAATCTTACCAATAACGATTTGTGGTTATTCAAAATACAACAGCAAATCTTAATTCTCTGCAACACAATTATATTATTGCTGATCACGTAACACGCTATTTGTTTGTCACATAAAATTGGCTAAATTATGGTTCGAACATACTATTTTTCTTGTTTTACTCTATTAGTGTACATAATTAGGCAAGATGTTGAAATCCGACATTGTCTTACAAATTTGTTTGCCCAAACTGTATGTAACATTAATGATTTGTCGGAATCAATAGCTTCGAATGGCTTCAATAAATTAAAGTTTAAAAAATAATCAATCACCACCTTTAAGGGTATGTTGTTGTGGGATCTAGGTTTTAAAAATTATGGATGTATTGTTGTAACATATTACGATAAAGAAAAACTTTTAAATTGTTATATCTTTATAAACCTTTATCGATTGACTTTTGGTACGTTAAGCAATTACTAAAGATATAAAAAACTAGAAATGGTTATTGGTGTTCCAAGTTGTATTTTATATATCAACGATCAACCCATGCGCTTAAATTTTAAGTTCATTTTATAGTGCTGAACATGGAATAGTTTAAGAACGCTTCAATGGTTTGTCCGTTTCTGCTGATGCGAATATCATAACAAGTTTTGAAACCCTTTTCCTTTTGACTTCATTACTATGCAATAATAACATAAACAATGTGTATAACTATTGATCATATTAAAATGCTATCAATATAAATCACAAATTTGTTTTAGCTTAAAATAGAATATAAAGAAAAAATATATTCTACCTTTCCCTTTATCATTAAAAAGTTTATATTTGGATCTATCAGAAAACTTTTCCTCTTATTTTTTTTACAGAAAAATATATAAAAAGGGTTTAGATATAATATCTACCTATTTTGAGGGTTTAACTAAAAGCCCATGAGAGTTATGATAGCCATATAGGAGACCCAGTACAAACCGAACTAAAGAAACATTAAATTGACGAAGAAATGACATAAATTAGGGCAAACAACCGATTTTCATATTTATTTTCAAGAGAGAAAAAAATTATATAAAAAAAATGATTTCCTTCACACATTTTTTTAGTACGAGTCAAGAAAATCAGAAAAGTTTTTCTTCAACTTTATTTTTTTGTTTTCATTTTTCTATTTTGTGTTGATTTTATTTTTCTTGTGAAAGTTGCGGCATCTGGTGGTTATTTCTTTTACAGAGATTGTAATGTTTTGTTTTACCTTTTCTTTTTTTCAGAAAATTACTTTTGTTAGATATTAGACTTAGATTAGATGGTAAAAATGTTGTAAGTAGTTTTTAACATTGGACTGACATCTTTATATACTTTTATTTATTATTTATAATTGTTTAAAAATTTGTGTGATGAAATAGAACATAATGTGTTGTTATTTTAGCTTCGAATATTGTTCAACCAATGATAATAGCTGTACGCTAAAAAAATATTTGGTTGGATATCACTGGCATGTTTCAACAACTGCAATAAATTTACTCGCCAAAATCACAAAAAGGATATGTTTCTATATACAGTTGAAAGAGTTTAGTTAGAACTTATTTTTGAGAGGGAGTAAAAAATTTGGATAACTGGTTAGTAAAGTAACGGCTGGTAACTGCTTTAGGGGGAAGTGGGGATAGTATAAACATGGGGCAACTGTAAACAGTTTTAATTTCCCTCACAAAACATCAATCAAAAAATTCGGCAAAAATATCACAGATGCCGCTTCGATCGATTACACACACAAAAGTTCAAAAGTTATTGGTGAATAGATGTTTTGGCAACCCAAAAGTAAATATTTTTTTTTTTGTAAAACTCGAATAACTTTTTTTACCGTCATATGTTTAAAAATATTCCAACATGTTTTGATAGCTGAAATATTCAAGAAACATAATATTTCTTTGTTTTAGCCAAATTTTAGATCTTGGAATATTTTTTCAAAACATAACCCTAAAATCGCCACGTGGGGCACATATAAACAAAAAAAATTTTGATAGTATAAACCAGTGGCGTGCAGTGGGTTTTGATAGACGGTAAGCAGATTATATAAAAAACAGAACATTTTTAATTTATACCCACATGATAGTTCTTCCATTGTATTGATTGCATGACGTGATAAGGCTTTGGCAGATCAGTCTGTACTAATATCTGTAAAAGCTAAGAGTCTTTCGAAAACTTCTTCTGTTTTAGTTACAAATCGTCCTATTGTTGACAATTGCGACTTATAAGTTATATCTGATGTTTCATCAAGAAGTATGGCAATAAATAAACAAACTTTGATTTCTAAAAAAATTGAGTTTTTTAGATCAACACCTATTGATTCACTCAAATCATTTTGTATATGACTAAAAATACCTAAAAAAAAAATTTGATTCCTATAAAAATGTGTCCAATTCTTGATCATATATTGATAACACTTTCAACATTATAACACTACCGAATAATTTGAAAAAATTGATTGATTAATATAATATGGCTTGGTGTTTACTAACGGCATTAAAAAAATTATTTAAATTATGATAACCATCGTAGGTTTAAATACCCTTTTCTTTAGAAAATAAAATAAACATTTAAAAAAAAAATGAAACAGACTTCAGAAACAATAAAAGAGGCACAAAAAAGTGAAAAATATTTCAATTGTGGCTTTTAGAGACAGAAATACATATAAATTTTGATTAATTTAATTTAATTATACTTAACTACAAAAAATTACACTTTTAAACAAAGATGTTATATTATAAAACTTATATTCTATTATAATTATTATAGTTGTTGTAATAGTTATTATATTATAAGATTTATTTGTAGTACAAAACTGTTGGCAATCGATGAGATGTCAATGGTGGTACCGACTTCGAACATTTTGTATTGAAAATAAATTTCATAATATAAAAGCTATTATAAAAAAATAACTTTTACAATCTTTGTTACAATCTTTTACATCTTTGTTTAAAAGCGTAATTTTTTGTATGTAACTAACTATAATTAAATTAAATTAATCAAAATTTATACGTATTTTCGTCTCTAGAAGGCACAATTGAGTTATTTTCCACTTTTTTGTGCCTCTTTTGTTTTTTCTGAAGTAGGTTTTATTTTTTTAAAAAAGTTTATTTATTATTTCATTTTGTGTAGTCATAAAATCAAAAGGCGGCTAAGAAAGTGTTTTTGAAGTAATAACTTAAAATCGAGGCAAGCATTCATCGATGAAAATCTAACAAACATGGTTTTATCATATTTTTGAAAATAGAAAGGAAAGGATATTTCTGTCATAGAAAGGAATTTAGGACCATTTCGGCATCTATATCAATTAAATACAACTCAAACCGTCAAAATAGATCCAAATAGATTAAGCTGTTTCAAAGAAATCGACGAAAATACATGAAAAATATAGTTTTTTTTCAATTTCCTGAACAACGACCGTTTTCCAGGTAATATAAAAAATATGGGACCACCTGGGCATCTATCTTAATAGAATACATTTAAACCATCCAAATCAAGTGAGCTGTTTTCGATAATCCGGCAAAAATACATAAAAAAATATAGTTGTTCCAATTTTCTGAAAATAGTACATTTTGCTACAAGAGATGAAAACGCTGCTTTTTCGAGAGTGAAAATTTGTTCACGAGAGCCGTTAACGTCCAGTTGGACAATTTCACGAACGCAAAATGTTTTTATCTCGCGTAGGAAATACAGTTTTTTCTATGATAGTAAATACATAAACGATATTTATTAGAATTTATTAAATTAGAAATCGACAAAATAACATACAAAACTCATATTCTATTTTTACATATGGTTGCTTTGTTTTAAAATTATATGAAAATACCATAGCAATTACAATTTGTTATTCTTTTTACAATAGAGGGAAAAAGCTCATTTTCACAGGGGATTAAGCCTGCTTGAAAATAAAATTTTCCTCTGCTATCATAGAAAAACGGTATTTTTCACGTCATAAAAAAATGGACCACTTGGGAGTCTCCCTTAACAGAATACAATTTAAATCATCCAAATCGAATGAACCGTTTTCAAGAAACATACATAAAAAACCTTCAATGAAAGATCCAATAATTTCATAATTTAAATCACTGGAAACTATATTATTTAATGGTTGCACCATTTTAATAAACGAAATATTACACCCATTAAAACTATAAATAAATAATGTTATTAATTTTAATAACACAACAAATAGATTAAAAATAATTTCAATCTTATCAGGAAAAAACTAACAAACAATTTTCTTTATATTCGCTCATACGACATAACCAAAAAACTTGTGTTCAAAATGTACAAAATGTGAAATGACAAAAGGAAAAGAAAGAAAAAACTTTAAAAGCAGAATTATCTTCTGCTTATTTTCACACATTTTATTGGGACTTAAATTGTTTGTTTTTCAATACAACTTCTAAGGAATACATAGCGATTGAAAGCAGAAATTTTACTGATGACCATAGAACAAAGAATAGATAAAATCTGCCAAAAAACAAAATTTTTTTATATTTTATTTAAATGTGCATTTTAGATTTGGAGTGTTGAAAATTCAAAAAGGGCAAAGGCTGAATGTAAATATAGATTTTTGGAATATTAGAATAATCGTTAATAAATAAATGATATTATTAATCAATTTAGAATGTTTATATATTCTTTAATTAATTTAAATTTTTGTTAAGAAGACTATTTTAAATTTTGTTTGGGTAAGCAGGTATGACCCTGCTTTCTTCGTACCGCCCGCCAGTGGTATAAACGCGTTTATATGTGAAGTATGTATGGTTATATGGTATACGTGTGGTTTCCCGTTTCACTTTTGATATTGATTTGCAAAACCTAAACATACGATGAGATTGAATTTTTGCTTTTTTCTTTATAATTTTCTACCTGAATTTATTGAGGTTTTACAACAATCGAAAAATATTGTTTTTTTTTAAAGAAATATATATGTTATATGCTTATATATCGTCGCTTTAATAATGAAATGACGTATACGCAAAAGTATAGTTTCGAGATATTTGAGTTTAAAGTTTGATGTGCGCATGCATTTGCATGGACGTTAATTTATAATTTATTAATTCTTACCCCCAGTCATAAAATAATTTGAAAATGTAAAAATGCCAATTCAAAGATACCCTTATGGGGAATGCAGCGCACCTATTATATAAAAACAACGTATAAATAGCATACGTTGTTTCATTATTAAAGCGACGATATATTGTTTGAAGCACAATAAATAATAAAAATTTTTAAAAAAGGTACTTCATGAATTTTATTGTGATGTTTTTTGGGTGTTTATATGTGCCCCATACAAAAATGCTCATTGTTTATAAGTGCCCCAACAGTGGGGATACTTTAAACGAGAAACATAAATTTTTTGAAATTCAAAATTTTATACTTAATGCTTAGTTACGTTATTAAAAAAAATAGTTTTATGTAGTAAAGATATGAAATTTTACAATTAAACAGTTTTTAAGTAAAAATGTTTTATGGTTTTAAAGTTATTGAGCTTTAAGTACAAACTGTTTATACCATTCCCACTTCCCCCTATATAGAATTTTTTTAGATACTTTGAACATAACTAATTTGGAGCAATTAAAGAATTTAAAAAAACGGTGGCAATTTATGTTGTTCGATTTGTTGTGACAATTGAAAAACAAACCTCAAAACAAAGATTATACAGTGAAAATTATAGTGAATTTTTAAATTAAGTTTTATTCTTTGTTTATAGAAACCTTGTCGTGTGCATTTTTTGATACTGTTCCACTGGAAGTTTTTTTAAATTCATATTGCACTTTCTAAAGATACTAAAGATATCTAAACGAAATTTTAAACGCTTGGAGCGTAAATGTTATAGATCTTTCATTTTGTTTTTCTAGTTTCGCGGCTAGAAACTGAATTAGTATATAACTACGCTCAAACCTATTATGTAGAAAAATTGTAGGCCGTTATAGTGTCTGTCAGGAATTAAAGGATCAAATCTTAATATCATCGCACTCATTCCAACAACTAATTCAAAAAGACAATCCAAAAGAAACTAACTTGCTTGAGGAATTATCTACAAAACTATGAATTATGAAATTTGTTGGTATTCAAATAAAATAAATTAAACATTTTTTATAAAATAATTTAAAATAAAATATACTTTTTTCATATGTATGGTGTTTCCAAAAATATGATACTCCAGTTTGCATAGATCTCTGGCCAGCAAAACGTTTATCCAGCGAAGTATTTCTAGGAGGCATCGAATAATATGGTTTAATACAAATTGAATGGAGTGAATTGATTGTAGCCAATTGGTCTAAAATTCAGTAAATCATCCAAAACAGAGCCAACAACAGACACAACAATTTTTTGAAATTTTAAAAAATCATAACCAAAATCGAAAATTTAGACAAAAACAAATATGCACCAATTTAGTTTTCAACGCTTGGCCACAAACCGTAAATAACAAAATATTAATATTTTTAAGGACTACCTAGTTGTTCCTTCACTATATTCAATCCAATTCAAAAAAGATAAACGTTCTGTACTAGCTCAAATTACGTTCAGAGTGAACTGAATATTACCAATTTCTGGAGTACAAATCAATTTTAAGTAAATCACTCGTGATTTTCTTCACTCTAATTTCTTCACTCGATTGGAAAATTGCTCTAGATATCAACATATAAGACTGATTCTAACAAAATATGGTGTGCAATTTATGAAATTTTTTGCTATCCATACAATAGCCGATCAATGTAGCTTTGAACCGATAAGAGATTTTTTATTAAACTTAAAAAAGTATAAAAGCCCTGATGAGCTAGCACGAAAATGAAATACTTTTTTAAGTTTAATGAAAAAATTCTTATCGGCTCGGAACTAGATCGAATGACAATTGTAATGGATAGACTAAAATTTTTTTTTAAAAACTATAGAAATTATTTAAAAAAAAAGATAAGCCGATTTTTTTATACCATATACCAAAAGATTTATTGAAAAATTTCTATAACTTCTAAAGAACATCTCCAAAGTTCAATTTTTTGGATTTTTGTGTAGAAAATTAATGAAGATTCAAAATTATGGAAGAAGAGATAAAAACAGTGGGGATCATCATCAACCCGCCAACCCTATTATCTGTTACTTTTTTAATTTTACATTTTATATACACGAGTCAACATTTTGAAAAAAAATTGAACACCACGCAAAATTTGAAACAACTTATTATTACCAACATTCTAAGCCCAAGAACGCATCTGTTGATATTTTACATTTGTGTTGGCAGCTAAATTAATATACTTTCAGAGTGAGACCGTAAGCCTGTAGCCGCCATATTGATTCTGCCATTTTGAATTTAGAAAAGGGGCATACGGCATTTTAAGCTAGAGACAATAAGCTACAATTTTCGCCCATTAACCTTCCGAAAAATTTTAACCAATTCTGGAGAGCAGGGGGTCTCCGAGTTGTAAAGAATGCCCCATATATGTACATATACATATAAACATATACAAAGGATAACGAGATGGAGAAGAGGCTAAGATGACTACATCGCCTAAATGAAGTTAAGCAACAATGAAGAAGAATGGATGACACTTAAACCGGTGACGTTGTAACAAGAACAACTCGCTAGTATACCTAGTATACCCATCAGCCCCAAAAACTGTCATCATTCCAAAATTGAAAAATGATTAAAGAAACGTTCACTAGAAATTAAACAGAACCCGAAAAACCAAACATCAACCCTTGGCTATCGTACCCGCACGCTAGAAGGAAACTAGAAAGTCAGAACTTAGAGAGTCAGACTAGCACAATGTAAACTAATTAGTCACAGAATAATAATAGCAAGATTCATATCGAAAATTAGAAATACAATTGTTATGCTTAGTACTATGTACCTACCGAAGAAGAAGATGGTGTAACAAAAGATGCATTCTACCAACAGCTTTCAAGCAACGATTCAACATTTCAAGCATACCAAAAATGATATCAAAATAGTACAATGTAATTTGAATGCCAAAATTGGAACCGACAATACTGGAATAACCGTGATTCATGGGAACATGTGCATTAGAATCAACACGTAACAAAATAATGAGACCCATGCTAATCGACTGATGTTGTCACAAATCAGTTAATTTGTAGGAGGCTGCAAATTCCCATATAAGAAAATTTATAACATACATTTTGAACATTGTCATATCTAAGAACCAAGAATCAGATCAATCATGTAATGGTAAATAACAAGTGTCTATCCTCCTTGCAAGACAAACCCAGCACAAAGCGAGGAGCAGACATACTCAGCGACCACCAACTAAATAATTGGTAAAATTGGTAGTTGCAAAGTTCAAAACCTAACCAGGCACCAAGTGACAAAATCTGACCAATCGCCAAAAGACAACAAGTCATATCATAGAAAATTTAACACCAACATATTGAGCGACTAAAGCACTAATAATAATATCTTTAAAGAACCACTCCAGTTCAACCTTAAAAACAAAATGGGAAAAAATTGAAACAGCTAATATGAAAACTGCGACAAATATGATGCTTGGATACCAAAAAAAATCCCCCAAACCAAAGATCAGTAGTAGAATAAAAATATGAAGCTCGAAAGCAAATTGAACAGCATCGTCAGCTCGAGGTTGTAACTCTGTCACCAAAACACAAGCAAACCTTAAAAACAAACTACACAAAAAACCACCTACCCAACTAAACCGACAACTCGAAAAACTATCATCTCAAATAAAAAGGTACCAAACCCAACAGTTGCTCAATGAAAAAGTCACCCAAAAGATAAGTACCCAAAATAAAAGCTACCCAAAACCAGCTACCAAAAACCACCTTTAAAAAATCGGGCTATTGGAAAAACCAATCACCTACAAAAAACTACCGAAATCAACATTTACTCAATGAACAAGCCACTCACAAAGTAAATGCTACCCAAAAAAACAGCAACCCAAAAAACAACTACCCTAAAAACCACCAACCAAAAATATGGCTACTCGAAAAACTAGTACCTTAACTATCGTTTTTTTTAAGAATCGGGCAGAAAACGCGGTTTTTGGAAATTTTTTTGATTCGATATTGTGATTTTGGTATCAATCGATCGGGCTTGGCCGTCTCCCGAAAACTTTATGAGATTGGGGTGGTAGGACCCACCCCCACCCCTCTACACCCTCTTTAAGTTTTAGCATATAAAAATCTATATAAAATAAATGGGAAGAGATAAAAAAATACAATCCCCCATATTACCCCCGGATTGGTGACATAACCATTTTTTACTCCCAAGGGACCCTTATCGTAGAAAAAAATATTTTTTTTGCATGTCATGTTTAGTGTCGATTTCAATATAATCGGGGATGCTGAGTTCAAAGATGATGATAAAATGTGAGCCGGACTAGGGGTAGTCCAAAAAGGGGTGAAGGTTGGGGGGGGGTCGGTTATAAAAAATATCGAAATTATCGTCATAATAAAAATTGGGGTTGGACTCAGGGTAGTCCAGTAATAGGTGGGGGTCGGGTGGGGGTTGGGGGGTCGGTTATAGAAAGTATCGAAATTATTGTCATTATTATCGATTTTTACATAATCGAGGATGCTGAGTTCAATGGTGATGGTAAAAATGTTGACCGGACTCACGGTAGTTCAATAAGGGGTGGGGGTTGGACGTCGATTATATAAAATATCGAAATTATCATCAACATTATCAATTTTAACATAATCGAGGATGCTACGTTCAATTATGATAATAAAAATTGGGGCCGGACTCAGGGTAGTCCAATAAGGGGGGTCGGTTTAGGGGGTCGGTTACACAAAGTCTCGAAATTATTGTCATTATTATCTATTTTTACATAATCGAGGATGCTGAGTTTTATGGTGATGGTAAAAATGTTGACCAGACTCAGGGTAGTTCAATAAGGGGTGAGGGTTGGGGGTCTGCTCATGAATAGTATCAAAATTATCGTCATTATTATTTATTTTAACATAAACAAAGATGCTGAGTTCAATGGTGATGATAAAAATGGTGACCGAATTCAGGGTAGTTCAATAAGGGGTGGGGGTTGAGGGTCTTGTCATGAATAGTATCAAAATTGTCGTCAATAGTGTTGATTTCAACAAACTTGAGGACGATGAATCCAATAGTGATGTTTAAATTGGGATCAAAAATATAAGGGTGTCACTAAAGGGTGGGAGTTGGGGGCTGAAAGCCGAAAATGTTCATATATATATATATATATATATATATATATATATATATATATATATATATATATATATATATATATATATATATATATATATATATATATATATATATATATATATATATATATATATATATATATATATATATATATATATATATATATATATATATATATATATATATATATATATATATATATATATATATATATATATATATATATATTATGAGTATTGATTTTGGGTAAATCAAGGGCACTGAATTCAATGGTGATGGTGAAATTAGTATTTGGGCTCTAGGGAAGAAACTAGAATATAAGGGTTTGGGCCTTAAATTGGGGTAATGTTCAAATATACATAATAAATATTGGTTTTTCTATGAATCGTGAATGCTGAATCCAATGGCGATGTTGAAATGCAGAACTACGTAATAAAAAATTTGTACTATGTTTGAAAATAAAAAATTTGTACTATTGTTTAAGGACGAAGTTCAATTATTTATACAAGAAAATGATGAGCACTCAAATTGATACAGTCTTATTTTTGTGGCATGTGTTTGTATTTTTCAATAATAAAAATATAAGAAATATAAAGAATTTGCTGTTTTAGTTTATTATTTTTCTTATTTAATAATTTTAAAATATTTTTCTGCCATGTTTGGACGATACATCAATTTGACGAAATAATTCAACTAACATTTAAGAATAACCCACTTTAAAGAGGCTCCTTTGCTAAGTAATTGTAGTCTTGGTGTATAATGTATATTTGAACATTTTTTTATCTCCACCCCATCCTCCAGCTTCTGATTTTGCTCTTATGGTTGCTTGATTGCATATTCCAAGACCACCATTGGATTCAGTATTCTCGATTCATAGAAAAACCAACATTTATTATGTATATTTGAACATTTCCCTAATCTTAGACCCAAACTCTTATCCTCTAGTTTCTTGCCTGAACCCCAAATACTAATTTCAGCATCATCATTGCATTCAGTACCCTCCATTTATCTTAACTCCCACCCTTTAGTGACACCCTGATATTTTTGATCCAAATTTAAACATCACTATTTGATTCGGCGACCTCAAATATGTTGAAATCAATAATAATGACGATAATTTTGATACTATTCATGACCAGACCCCCCCCCCACCGTTTATTGAACTACCCTCAGTCCAGTCAACATTTTTACCATCACCATTGAACTCACAATCCTCGATTATGTAAAAATCGATAATAATGACAATAATTTCGATAATTTGTATAGCCGACCGCCCAACCCCCACCCAACCCCCACCTATTATTGGACTACCCTGAGTCCGACCCCAATTTTTATTATGACGATAATTTCGATATTTTTTATAACCGACCCCCCAACCTCGACCCCTTTTTGGACTACCCCGAGTCATTTTTATCATCATATTTTTTCTACCATAAGGGTACCCCCTTGGGAGTAAGAATGGTTATGTCACCGATCAGGGGGTAATATAAGGGATTGTATTTGTTATGAAATTCTGATTCTAACGATACCCTACATGACATATTTTACTTATTTAATGTGTCAACCCTACCCACGGGGTTGGTTGGGGGTGGGGGTGCAAACCAAATTTTGGACTCAAAAGTTGCGCCGGTCTGAATAAAAGATAATGGTGCCATTAAATTTTCTTATCTCTTCCCATTTATTTTATATAGATTTTTATATGCTAAAACTTAAAGAGGGTGCAGATTGGTGAGGATGGGTCCTACCACCCCAATTTCATAAAGTTTTCGGGAGACGGCCAAGCCCGATCGATTGATACCAAATTTGTAAAAAAAAATTTTGAAAATTTCCGCGACTGCCCGATTCTTAAAAAAAACGATAGTTAAAGCTACCAAAAACAACAGCTACTCAAAACGGTTTTTCAGTTTTAAAAAAAAAAACAGTGTTTTTTTCCAGCTCTGATAAAACCTCCATAATCTTGTATTATATACGACGCTTCTTACAAGACATCAATAATGGAAACGAAAGAAAATTTATATTCACCTTGTTTTGTTTTTTTATGGTTTTAATTCAAATTCTTTTTCTTTTTCTTTTTTCAATCATCCAATTTTTCATGAACATCATCATCATTCTTTTTTCGTTTGTTGTATTCATTTGAAAATTGCTTCTCTCCTGAAAATATATACAAACAAAATATAAATAAGAAAATAAATAAGGAACAAAAAAATTCTTATTTATAAGGAAAGGAAAAATTAATACAATAGAAGGGATATGGAAAAGTTAAATTAGTTTTGTTGTTTACTCCACAAAAAAAAAAATAAAAAATGGAAAACAAATACGAAACATAAAGCTGTATCAAGAAACAACAAAATTTTTTTTTAAGATATTGTTAGGACTTTCTTTATACGATTTCAATGGAAAATGTTTTTTAATGCATATTTCAAAACTTATTTTTCCACAAGTTTTTCAAATTCACGATGTTTGATTAATTTACCTGAACGAAAAACAATATATCTGAGAATTATATAAGAAATACAATCCACTAAAGAACTAAATAAATTTCATTGCTTGAACCAAGTTTTTTAACAAGCTATACTATCTCAATTTAAGTTTAAATAAAAAAGATTACAACGTAATTAATTGTACATTATGATGGAAGGGCGTAAAGCTAAGGTTTTTGGACTTATTTCGAGTTGGCGAATCGAGGTGCCAGCTGAAATTTGCACCCACATTAAGTCCAAAATAGCTTACGTCCGTGCATCATATACTATTTTTTATTCGCAAGCAAAATATTTAAAAACATTGTTTAAATAAAAATAAAAATATGTTGAACAAGTAACCTTTGACCAAAATTTTTGTTATTTTTTCGAACCAATCGTATAACTATGACAACAAAAAATAACAAATATTTTGATTGCATTATGAAATTTTGAACTGAAAGGTTGCTTTGATAAAAATTTCTATTTTTAATAGAATTTAAACATTTATAAAAGTTTTCTACTATGTAGCTATGACAACAAAATATATGGTTAAAACGTGACACTTTAAGGCCGCAAACCACAGTAATAATGCAACACTTTAAAATGCAGGCGAATAAAAACCTATATTTATAGTTGGTGGTAGGATCAAATAGTTTTAGAAGAGTAACCAAAATCGCATGTCATAGAACTCTGCATATACAGTCAACTGTGGTACCCTACATTTTTGTAATGGAATTTTTCTTGATGATGGCATGCTATTGTTTGACGGAATGTTATGAGCAGGTTGAAGAAGACCGTGCGTCACTATGACTAATGAATATGTAGCAGCATGTAACAGTGTAGCACCGGCAATAGGATTATTGGCAACAATTTTAGTTTTGTTGCTGCATATAAAAATATTTGCATTTGTCATATTATGTTTTCACTCTAAGCTAAATAGTGGTCTATGCCTATTCAGCTCTTCAATTTGTACTGGATAAGCTAGAAAAGCAACCCATTAGTTCGTTCATTAACGAATGCCTCAATAACTCACATAAAGAAGTCTAGAATCATTTGGAGTATTAAAATATTTGCAGAATGAAACCGCTGTTTTTGTTGATTATCAAACATATTTACCGTTTCAAAGTCGATACCGCATAAAAGTTTCGATTATTCGATTTAGTAGAGTATAGAAAAACAATTTCCAAGATGAACTGCAATACAGTATTAATGCAGTTTGATACTTATTTGTAAAGGTTTAAGTAAAACTACAGCAACATAGAATATCGCCGCAATTGGAAGAGAAATGAAAATATTTAATCAAAGTGGTCATAGAATATGCAGGAGCCTATTTGCAGCAGAATGTATAATGACTTATTGACCGCTCCACCAACAAGGGTGGAATCTTATTAAAACTTTTCCATACAAGTTTTAAATTGAAGAATCCTGGAATTTGAAATTCTTGAAGCTCGCGCCATCTCGGGATTCATAAGACATTACGAGATTGTAATTTCTACTAAGAGCGTTATCTTATTCTTAGTACAATTACCCATTATTTTAACAAACAAAAATGAAAACTTTTTAAAAATCTTAATGTTCTGCTGTAACGGAAAATGTACCAACAAAGCTTTTTCAAACTACCCAGTAGAGTAGAAAATCAATGAGGAACAATAGTTTTCTTTTTAGTATCCAAAACTTTATTGTTCACTCTTTTTAGTATCTTATATCTTTTGTAGCAATACTTTTTGATGTTGGAAATGGAAAATTTATTTTTACATTTTGCTTTGTTTTCTTTTCAAGATTTAAAAAGTTTTCAACATGAGTAGCAGACAAAAAGAAAAATGGTACTAAAGAGATATGAAATAGAAGCTTAATTTTCACTATGTTAGTCGTTGTAATTTAAAATATGATTGTCGACCTACATTCCATTGTTTTATTACCTAATTAACTGTTCAATATTTTATGCTCATGTTACTCTATGTACTTACTAACCAACACCAATACTTAAAATTTCAATTGGCTCTGTAACTCAAATCTCAGACAAATTTATTGGTCTTACCTGCATGTCGAGTCATCGAACTAAGGATATATATAAAATGGTGTTTAAACACACAAAGAATTTTTTTAGTCTTGATTTTCCTTATCATCCGTTTAGGGTTATCATCCATCTTTATCAACTCGTTTAGGGTTATGAATTATATATAAACGAAACAAATGTGAGAACATAAAATGTAGATATTATAAAATATGTAATTTTCACGCTTCTTACAATTTTAGTTTTCCTTCTTTAACGAATTTGTTTCTCTAATAAGAAACAATTAGAAAAACAAAGCGAATATTTATAAATATTTTAAGTATAAGCTTTATATATATAATTTTTCCAAGATGAAAATTGTCTTTAATAGACAAATAAATAAGATAAGATTGTAAGTAATTTATATGATGTACTTTTCAAATTGAACGTTTTCTATACAACTAATTACTCTACCTTACATTACCTTAATCAATGTTATGTAACAGAATTATACAACAAGCTCCCATGACACTTTACACATGTAACCTCTGTAAATCGGGTTCAACTTATAAAACATATATCAAAAAATATTTGGTCTATAACCGAAGTTTTTGTTTACATTAATTAATATTTGTAACTAATTTTTGTAATTACTAATTAAAAAAAGGCTTCTTATTTGGCAACCATCAAGAAATTTCATAGAGGTTACATTTTGGGTAAGTAGCTTAAAATTTTTAATCAATTTAATTAGACCTACCAGGTAGAAAAAATAAAAATCTGAAGGCTGACCAAATTTTTAGGTAGATCTCATATAAAAATCTACTGATTGCAATGTGCCTGTCATGCTGTCATCTCAGAATTTCGGAAAAATTTTGGTCCAAAAATTTGTGTTTTATGAATATCTTGGACAAGTTCGTAAATCAGCAAAGTCCAGCTCATGGTTAAGAAACTAGAGGCTTTATACTAGAAAAAAAATTGGTTTTTTAAATCTGTTACAACGGCCGTTTGGATACTAATATTTTTAAAAACTTCATAAATTTAAAATCTGTGGAAACATTTTAATCCGTTTCTTTTAAATATAAACCTCTACAGTAAGAGGTTTTTGACTTGTCGATTTCAACAAAATGCAACAATCCCCAACAACAACAATTTGCAAAAACCTTATAAGAGTCAATGAAAAAAAAAAATAAAAAGATTTGAATAGAAGAAATTAATTTTTTTTTCTTAGAAATATAGACCAGTCAAAATAGCTTTTTGTGAGGAAAAAATTAGTAACTGCATGAAAACTGTTGGATAAGGAAGAAAATATTGCGCAAATGATGGGAAACATAAATTGTGAGCTTTTAGGGTACAAAAAATGGTTTTTACGATTTTCAGCGAAACTAGCTTCTATCGAAAAAAGTTTAAAGCAAAAGTTGTAGGTAATAAACTTGTAGTTGTAGGTCTATAACTTTTATATCGGCTATTTTCACATAACCTATAATTTGCCGTGAAAATAGAAAAAAACCGAGAAAAAAAGGTCTTTTCGTTTTTAATTTTTAGCTCCCACAAACAAATGTTTTCCCACACAATTTGGTGAAAACGTACTTTATTATGTCCATAATACGCTGTAATTTTTTGGAATCACAGTATTTATTTTTACGTTTGATTTTGATTTTAAGCCAAAAAAGTGAGCTCATTTTCACACTGAAATTCTTCTGTACTGTATAATGCTGAAATGATTTCAAGCGAAAAATAAGTAAAAATTAAACAAAACAACTTCCCTACTGGGTACCTGTAATCGATGAAAATATAAATAAAAAAACTGATCGTTTCCGTTTACGTCAAAACCGACTTTTATTTTTACTATAAATACTGGAACTCAAATATAGAGGAAAGCTTAGTATTATATTCTTATTGGATTATCTTCTGTGCTATCAGTTTCGTGATTGTGACTAAATGTAAATTCTTATTTATTATATAAAAATACCAAAATTTTTGTTAGATAATCCAATTTATTTTCAAAATTAGAAAACTTAGTGGTACGTAGGTTAATTGCACGTAATATTAGTTAGAAAAATTTTTGCGTTAAAATTATAGTGTTAATATAAGAAAACAGAACCATCAAAAACCAAAACTGAGTTCAATTGTGTTAATGTTTACTAAATACAAATTAAATTTTTTTTGTTAAATTGAACAAAAAATCAGAAAAAAATTATTTCTGTGTTTGTTACTGCATATGGAAATCATAGCACAACTTTAAACCTCTGAGCGTCATTGAAAATTAATGGATGAAGTTCAACTAACTCAACAGCTCAAACTTGTGGTCGTCCTTAGATGAGGTTAAATAGATTCAGGTTTGAATATGGTGAGAAATTTCAATTAGTCAAGGTTCTTTTTTTTTGAAATTTATGTTGATAAAAGTTGAATCATTATTGGTGCAATTTCGTTTTGTGTGTTTTGTCTCTAAAAGTGAAAGCAAGTTAGGAAAATATCTACAAACAAGGGAATTATTTCGTTCTGCAACTTATCTGATGATATTGTTGAACCGTTGTCTATGTAAATAGACATGTAAGGACAATAGGCGTGTAAATTGGTCAGCATTCCGCCAACATGGCATGAATTAATAGTTCTTTTTTTATTAATACAAACGCTCATCATTCATCCGCCGTCACCGTATGCTACAATAAATTTTATATACCAACCATTCTACATTCTTCTGCCGCTGCATGGAATAATAGTTTTTTTTATTAATACAATCGCTCACCGTTCACCTAAAACAATGCTATCAATTTTTTTTTCAATTCTGCTGTTATATATCAGTTCATCACCGCTTGAACCCATAGTTATCGTGTTGTTACGCAGTTCATCACCGTTCATCTATAACTATATTATTCTGTATTTCGTCATTGCCGTTGCTCACGTTCATTTATATTCACCAATATTACCAATTCTAAATATCAGCTACATATATTCTTTCAACATGGCATGATACAATAGTTTTGTATTGCATCATTGTCGTTGCTCACATTCGCTTAAATTCAACAATTCAGTTATAAACATCAACTATATATATTCTTTCAACATCGCATGATACCATAGTTCTGTATTTTATCAGTGCCGTTACGCACGTTCATTTATATTCAACAATAGTACCAGTTTTAAATATCAACTGCATATATTTCTCTCAACATTTTATGAGACAAAAGATCTGGATTTCATCGTTGTTGTTGCTCACGTTCATTTATATTCAACAATAGTACTAATTTTAAACATCAGCTGTGTATTTTCATCCAGCATTGCATGATCCTTTTCATATAATTGGACTGAAAGAGAGATGATCGGCTGATCCAGCGAAAACAAGGGCGTAGGATCTTCTATTAGCATGGGGTAAGTACCTTTAAAATTATCTATATGTATAGGGTTGTGTGGGTGTGTGTATGAATCTGAATAGATGTAAGGGTGCATGAGTGTGTAATCGTGAGTGTATGTGTGTGTGCGTAAGTGTATGAGGTGCGAGAGCGTGTGAATGTGACATTAATTATGGGGGTGAACATGATGGTCATGGCTTCTTCGACTTGTAGGGCCGCCAGGGTGTTCCTTGTCTCACCTTTTCTTTCGATATCCGAACCGTAATGCAACCAATATACGCGTACAATTCAGCAATTTGTACTAGGCAGCAAGTATACTCTCTCGTTCTCGCAGACTAGAGCTAGCTTAGTGTTCAATATCGAACTAGGTACACGGCCTGCTATAACACCTCCATTGGTTTTCCAATGGAGCTAGTTCTCCTTTACAACTGGAAACAGATTTTTCAAAAAAATCAGTAATCTTTATTTTTGTCTACTTTTAGAAGGTTTAAAAAAAAGGAACATTACCATTGAAAAAATTTTATATTTCTTAAAGATTTCAACCGTAAAGTTTAACAAATAATGAATATTTTTAAACAATCATTGAAAATAACCCTTTAAAATCAATATTATTCTGTTTTTCACATTTCCTGGAAAATATTTCCGTGTTTATATCATGTTGTTTATTTTTTTACACCACCCAAAAGTAGACGTTCCAACAAACATAATGATTAATGTTTTTTTTTTTAAAAACTATTTCCCATATAGGATAATTTTCGTGTAAAAATGAGGTCACTTTTTTGGTTTAAAATCAAAATTAAACGTTAAAATAAATATTTTGATTTAAAAAAATTACAGCCTATTAAAGACATAATATGGTAAGTTTCCACCGAATTGTGTGAAAAAAAAAATTTTTTTGTGGGAAATAAAAATTAAAAACGAAAAAGCCTTTTTTCTCCGTTTTTTCTATTTTCACGGCAAATTTTAGGTTATGTGAAAAAATGGCCGACATAAAAGTTATAGACCTTTTTATTACCTACAACTTTATATTTATCCGACAGAAGGTCTAGTTTCGCTGAAAGTCATGAAAAACCATTTTTTACCCCTAAAAGCTCACCCCATTTCACCCCAGTAACTCGGATCACCTTTAATTTATGTTTCCTATCATTTGCGCAATATTTTCTTATTTATGCAATAGTTTTCATCCTGTTTCTAATTTTTTCCATTTTTCGCCTGTTTTTAAGGTATCTGGACTGATCTAATAAACTGTTTTGATATTTTGCAGTAATTGCACGACATATGATATAGAGTAGGTTTGCCGTGTGTTTTTGATATAGTGTCATACATTGTCACACATATGTTCTGTGGTAGATTTGATATTTGTTTGTTGCAAAATTGGATAGACGTAGTTTCGCTTATATGTAGCTAATTTTCTATTTAAAATTTGTTCGATATGTGTTTGTAATTAGTATGTTTTGTTTAAACTAATCTGGTACATCAGATTCTACTTGTACACAAAACTGTCTGATCTCGAAATCTACCTATTTCTAGCGGACATCTTTACACTCGGACTTTTTTTTAGTTATGTTATATCAAAGTTAAATTATATCAAGAAATTTCAGCGCGGTTAGATGCCAAATAAAAAGCTTTTTGTAATTAATAATAACAAGTCTTATTTAAAAATATTAATTAACATTAACGAGAAAGCCGACCACCGAAAAGATATTTTATGATGTATGTTGATGTAAGTTAAACTCAATTTCAAAGTGGTTACATGTGATGTAGTGTAGACTAAAGTGTCTTGGGAGCTTGATTTATTATAAATGACGAGCTTACGTAATTTTGGAAATACTGGTAAAATACAACAAATAAGTGTTTTCAGAAGTTTTTCTGTAATAATTATTACTAGGAGGGCCCGGCGTGCTTCGCTACGCTTATAAATAAAGTTTTTGCGTAGATATTTTGTTGACGTAGAAGCAATGATTTCAAAAAGGGGTAATGAGAAATGCTAGCATATAATTTTTAATTTTTCTTTTTAAATATATGAATGAAAAATAATCAGAACTCTAGCTGATCAGTTCGGATATATGAAAAATTAGCGATCAAATAAGTTTTCAAGTAAGCTTAGAGATCAAAGTAAGTTAGAGATCAAACTTATTTGATCGCTAATTTTTCATATATCCGAACTGATCAGCTAGAGTTCTGATTATTTTTCATTCATATATTTCAAAAGAAAAATTAAAAATTATATGCTAGCATTTCTCATTACCCCTTTTTGAAATCATTGCTTCTACGTCAACAAAATGTCTACGCAAAAACTTTATTTATAAGCGTAGCGAAGCACGCCGGGCCCTCCTAGTATCTATTATCAAGAGATACACCACGTACATCAATACTCATACCATTATCACGTCGGCGATACAAAGGATAACCATTCACAGATTGTTTAGTATTTTCAGAAAAAGGTTTTGGAAAATTCTTACTACATTTACCATCTCTCATACTAACAGGATTTAGAGCACCACATGGTCCAAGCATCATATGACGTTTCACATATTCATGTAATTTAGGAAAAAGAATGGGATCACAGATTTCAGTACATACAAATTTATGAATCATTTCATTTCCATCAATTCTATCTTCATCTGACAAATTTAACAAACACATCAGCAGTAACATTCTCAGGTGTTTCACAAAATTCATGCATTGATTTAAAAGAACGAACAAATCTCACGCATAAGAAAAACTTCACATACATTGGCATTTCTAAAAATTAAAATGAAGAACAGAACAAAATTATTCACATGCATTCACGTCAGTGTACATAAGAAAACTAAAATATAAAATACAACCAGCATTGCATCATCTGACAAATTTAACAAACACATCAGCAGTAACATTCTCAGGTCTTTCACAAAATTCATGCATTGATTTAAAAGAACGAACAAATCTCACGCATAAGAAAAACTTCACGAACATTGACATTTCTAAAAATTAAAATGAAGAACAGAACAAAATTATTCACATGCATTCACGTCAGTGTACATAAGAAAACTAAAAAATAAAATACAACCAGCATTGCATCATCTGACAAATTTAACAAACACATCAGCAGTAACATTCTCAGGTGTTTCACAAAATTCATGCATTGATTTAAAAGAACGAACAAATCTCACGCATAAGAAAAACTTCACATACATTGGCATTTCTAAAAATTAAAATAAAGAACAGAACAAAATTATTCACATGCATTCACGTCAGTGTACATAAGAAAACTAAAATATAAAATACAACCAGCATTGCATCATCTGACAAATTTAACAAACACATCAGCAGTAACATTCTCAGGTCTTTCACAAAATTCATGCATTGATTTAAAAGAACGAACAAATCTCACGCATAAGAAAAACTTCACATACATTGGCATTTCTAAAAATTAAAATGAAGAACAGCAGCCAAATTCTGTAATTGTGAAGCGGTGAAGTGATAAAAATGTCTTCGTTTCTTTTCATTAAAAAACTTATCACTTCACCACTTCACAATTACAGAATTTGGCTGCAGGACAAAATTATTCACATGCATTCACGTCAGTGTACATAAGAAAACTAAAAAATAAAATACAACTTGTAAATACACTGAAATTTGATTAGAATATCTATTTTACTAATATACTACGCATACGATACGTTTATTACTACCCACTACCAAAGAATATATAAAAAAGAAAATATAAAAAAATAAATTTCATCATTCATAAAATCAACATTATTACGCATAAAATCTCTTTTATTCCGACGACTCGATCTAATCTTCCATGTACGAAGACATAAGAAGACTAAAATGAAATTGCATCTACCAAAGAATATATAAAAAAGAAAATATAAAAAATAAAATAAATTTTTAAGTTTTAAATTTAATTTCGTTTTTGTAAGTATGTAAACTTATAATGCATATGTATATAAAAAGTTTTTCGTATATAATAACTTTTTTATTTATGATCCGAAAAATCCCAATCCCAATCCCAGACCTAGGTTACAGTAATATCAGTTAGCACTGAAAATTTGAAATCAATCAAAATTCGAATAAAAAAGCCTTAGGCTCCACAAAATTTTGGGTTAGCGTATTAATATATAAGATTTTCCATCTCCCTATTGATTTGTTACATAAATCTATTTTGATATGAAAAATTAAAGTATAGGAAAGATTTGGTTATAGGTAACTGAATTTAAAATCGTTTGAAATTTTTACTAAGCGTTTTTCTAGGATTATTGGATATTACCATTTTGAAGAAAACTAAAAAAACATAAAACATCTTCTTATCTTATTCCTTTTGTTAAATAATTAAATTGCAGATTCTTTTGTTAAAGTTTACAACTAAAGCCGTGTTCGAGTTGCACTGAAGCAACTGAAACAACTGAAAAATCGTATGCAATTGTTATTGTTTTTTTCAGTTATTTCAGTGAAATCGAACGCACCATAATATTGATTCTGATTTTAAGAAAACGGTTTCAGTGTTAGGTAGATTTTATCTTGTTGATATTCAATGAGGTTTAATATAACACAATCTCTTCAAAATTGCATTATAAGCAAAGAATAAGAAAATAAAATGGCTTACTTTAACTTCATTCCAAAATATATTATTATATGTATACGGTTGAAAACACAGATTTTAGGTGCTCTAATTTTCTTTAAAAGATTATCACGGCTAAATTTTAATTAAACTACATTATATATATTACAAGGAGTTTTTGAGTTTGAAGAGTAACTCGTAAGACTAGCATTGCTCGTCAGACTAGCACTGGATCACTTATCTGCTTAATCAATTCTGGTTTACTAATTTCAAAAACAAGTTTTTATTTTTTCGATGGTCGACTATGTTAAAGGTTCATAACTCTGACAAATGACAATAAGAACAGCAGGTCATTTCTCCAACTGAAGGTTTGATTTCGTTATGAGTTTTCAATTCACGAAGTAGCTTAATAATAAATTCAGTTTTAGTAAGATACTACCTTTTGTGTAATATGTTTTTGAGGGAAATTTAATATTGGTTCTTATGAAATATTTGTATTACTTGATGGTATTAATCTGTAATTGCTTTTTGGAACATTTTTTAGCAAAATATCTCAAGAGTGGAAACAAGAAAAGTAAAATCTTTATTTGATAGTAGGTAGAATTTCTGGTAACTTTTTATAATAAGTTCTGAGGCAGGCAGCAACGCTATGATTTACGTATTCAAACAAAGATATATTTTGATTAATTCGTAATTGGCACGCTATTTAACCTTACTGTGTAACATTTGATAGCACAAAAAATGATTCATCAAAACTCTGTAACAAAAATACTCTAATTTTGTTTGAAGTTTAAGTACTATAATAATCTTACCAAGTAAAGTAATCGGTTAATTTATATTTATATAACAAATCATATTTTAGAGGACGACACAAAAAGTTTAATATTATAGCTATTTAACATAGCGACATATACATAACTAACTCCATTTATTTTATCGAAAAATGTCAAACACCCGTTTTGTGTATAACTATAAAGGAAAACTAAATCCAAAATTCATATTCATATAGCTTTCTTTAATGCGTAATACTGAATAACAATACAATGAGAAACTATATAATTTACATCAATCAACCACAAGTATTTTTGTACAACTTATAATAAAATCAATTTAATATGAAAAAAAATATAAAATAAAATTATATATGACAAACTTCTAAGTGTGTACAAGAAATAATAACATGTCGAGTAACCATTTTCAATTTATTTTTTGATTTTCTATTACCTGGTAATAAAAGAAAGGTTGAATGATTTAATGGGAAATTTATTTCTATCGATGAAATAAAGAGTTAATCATGCGGTAGGCCTATTGTTATCATTTGAAGAAATTTTATTGTTGGTGATTTGAATTTTTGGTCAGTTGATTAAACGATGGTAATGAGATTTAATTAGTCATGTGAAAAATATACATTTAGGCCAAACATTCAATTATTAGATAGCATGAATAAGATGAATCGCTTTTGTATAATTAGACACTTGAACAATCGGAGTTCATATGCAGAAAAGTAGACAGTGATATTATTTTATAAGGAGGACCATTGGTGAGAGCAAAACGTATTTTTCCTATTATATCGATTATCTCGGTTATTTCGCATTACATTACATCATTATCGATTATCTATAAATTTTATGGACCTGAAGTTTGAGATGGGTAAAAAACTATAGCCGAATATGAGGGATACAAAAACAAATAAAGTTGTTTTCGTTTGTTTTACAGAGCTGCGATGTGGCCGTTAAGAAAAAAACAGGCTTAATTCCATGTGAAAATTAGTTTTTTTCCTCTAGTGTAAAATTATTTTCGCTAAATAACAAATTGTAGTTGCTACGGTATTTTGATGTAATTTTACAACGTTTTTGAAACAAAAAATGAAAAAATAGAATTTGAATTTTGAATGTTATGTTGACGATTTCAAATTTAATAGTTTAAAATAAATATCGTTTTTATTCGCCTACATATTAAAGTGTTACTTTATTACTGTGATTTGCGGCTTTAAAGTATCACTTCTCAACTATTTATTTTGTTGTCAAAGCTACGTCCAAAAAAGTAAAAAGCATTTGTATTTGTTTAAATTCTATGAAAAATAAAAATTTTTATCAAAGCAACCCTTAAATTCAAAATTTCATTATCCATTTAAAATAGTTGTTATCATTTGTTGTCATAGCTACACAATAATTTGGAAAAAATAGTAAATATTTTGTCAAAGGTTACTTGTTCCACATATTTTTATTTTAAAATTTATGAAAATTTAGAATTTTAATTTAGAATAAACAAATTTTCTTAAAATATTTTGCTTGCGGCGAATAAAAAATAGTATATGATGCACGGACTAAGCTATTTTGGACTTAATGTGGGTGCAAATCTCGGCTAGCGCCTCGATTTGCAAACTCCACATCCGTCCAAAATCTTTAGCTTTACGTCCTAGCATCATAATGTACTATTATATATACACTATTACAAAAAAAATTGAATTTCCTATGCGAGATAAAAACGTTTTACGTTCGTGAAACTATCCCACTCGACACTGACGCGTCTCGTGAACAAATTTTTACTCACCAAAAATCAACGTTTTCATCTCTTGTATCAAAATGTACTATTTTTTACCGAGTTAAGTAGAGTATCAAATGAAAGGGCTTTATTTCAGTATTCTTAGTTTAAGTTTACTTTATAAATAATTTATAATTTATTTTTTATTTTAATTTTATATTTTTGTATTTGATTTTAAAATATATTTATTTGACATGTATTTCATTTTATTTTATTTTTAACTATAGACAACTTAGCAAATCTTGGGTACAGTTATTATTATTTATCTGTTTTCTATTATATTTAAAATTTAATAATTGTTATTATTTGTTTTTTATATTTAAAAGATTTTGAATTTGTAATCTTTTCTGTTTTTTTGTATATTAAGTGAAATCATATTTATAGATTTCTTTTGAAAATAAATAAATAATATCCCTTTAAAATATATTTTAGAATTTTTCAAGACACAGTTTTTTATTTTTTTCAATAAAAGTAATTTTTTATGTTTTCTTTTTCCGCATAGTTCCGAAACTAATTGATCGTAAAACTGCAAAAATCTTTAGAATTATAAAAAAAGTGGTAACTTTTTAATGAAAAATATAGCGATGAATAAATAATCATTTGAACAAGCAGTTAAATTAAGAAACATTGCAATCTAAGAATCCTGAGAATCCAACTTTATATTGGTTCCTCTCCTTAGGTTTGCTGAATTAACAGACAAATTTGAAAACATTCACAGTGACTGGAAATTTGAGACACTCGGAACAAAAACATAGGATGGAAAAAAGCCGTTTCGAATTAGTGGGTTGTCATATGAAAGAGCATTTAATTTAAGGTAAACATTGCATTTTTTAAAATTTTGAAGTGCACAGTTTTGGATTGTTGTCAATTATTATTGAATTATAATTTGAATTAATAATGTACATTTTCAAATTTAAACCGTTTACGAGTTTGCGTGACCGATAGCTTTTGATTGACATATAGTTTTTGATATTTACGAGTAAAAATTTTTTTTATGTGCTTATTGTCTAGCAATATAAAACATTGCAACACAACTTAATGTGTGAAACCTCCCGTGACCGAATTTTATTAGCACTTGATTGACTTTTTTTTATTTTGTATTTGTTTGCTTCTTTTTTTATTAAAAAGGCTATTAACTGTTTTCAGATCCAAGACCAAATTACCTAACGATACATCAATTGGTGTGTGTGTTGTTTTGTTCGTGGCAGTCATGTGGCGGTTAGATAATTCAATTCTATTTCAACTAATAAAAATTGTAAAATTCAATTAATTCTTAATTCTATTACATCCATATCATTTATTTCATGTAAAATAATCCAGCGAAATTATGATCCACGATGTAATGTTAATCAAGGCATAATAATAATAAAATAAAGCAACAATACTTATTCGATTGCATATGTGTGTGCTGGTTGAGGATGAACAAATTAATTTGCCTTTATTAATTGTAAATATTATTTTGTATTATATAATTTATTACATACAAAAAATTAACAGTATTTGAATTATATAAAAATTTAGTTGATAAAATTTGTAAGAAGATATTTAAAAAATCAGTCGAGTATATATGTCCAAGAGACAGTATCGTTTGAAGATATAAAATCAATAAAATTATTAATTAACAATTATTGTTTAAAAAGTTGTTAAGGAAAAATTTAAAAGTTTCTAAAATAAATGGTGATCCATAAAATGTGTTAAAGTTATATTATTTGTGGAACAACACTTTCGAACACAATAGTCATAATATTTGGACCTTTGTTTTAAAATGAGTAAACATAGAGTAAATATTATTACACAACACTTTTATTGAAATGCAATTTAAATTCCTCCATTCCATTGAAAACTGTGAGAAACAATTTCTCTTATATTTGATATTGAAAAGGACGTTGTAGGACTACAAGCCTGCTACGTATTCCTGGACTAAAGTTATGTAAGTTTTATCTTCTATAAACCGTATTTTTTACCAACACCTCAGTTTTTTTTAATCCCTAATAATTGTAGAGTTTAAACTAACCTAATCTCAGAACTGCTATTACAAAATGAAAATAGGAAATTAAATTTAAATAGCGCCGATCATTTAAATCGGCAGAAAAACATAAACCAGATGAGATTATGTATATGAATTTTACATTCATATTTTTCATCATATTCCTTTATTAAGTATCTCAGTTTATATAGAGTAACAGATTACAATTCTGTTTTCAAAACGATAAACGAAATAATTTCCGTCTAAAATTTAAATATTAATTACTTTTATAATAACAACAGAGTTATAGTAAACATAATATAAAAATTGGAGTGCTGGTTAAACTGTACAAAGAAGAATGAAAATCCAATTAGTGATTTACAAAATTTGTTTATTTTTTTCTGTTGCAGACTATCTAAGTCGTTTAATCAAGTCAGTTACAGATTTATTTACTTCAAATAAACATTTTATTTTTATTAACATGTAAATGTAACAAATTACTTTAATTTATTCGTAACTTTGATTATTGTGCCAATTTTGAGGTAATTAGTTAAAATAGTAATCTGTCAACCGTTATAATTTAACATCAAACATTAGCATTAATTTTTCTATATTTTAGTTTTTGGATTTCAACATATTTTTTACCATAAGCAAAACACGCAAAAATTAAATCACTCTAAATTTTAAGGGAAATAAATAATATTTGTTGGTGCTTTACACTGAATTACTATATAAGGTTTTTAATTGTTTATTATCATTAGTAAAATTCTGCATATTTAACTTGGTCTTAGCACGATCGTTGAAAAGATTTCATAATCAATTAACATTGAAGAATTTGAGTTGTAAAACAAACTAAATAATATGAGTTTATACTCCTTACAGAATACAGAGTATAAAAATGCAACAACGATAAAAATATCTGCAAAAACTTTTATGTTTAAAAAGCTTTCTTTATTTTAAACTTAACTTAATTGACTGATTATGTAATAGCTTGAACTTTTTCAACATGTTTCTCTGGAAGAATAAATGAATTTAATACAACGATGGAAAATGAAATTTATAATCACATACTATTGAATCCTCTGGAATTTGGTTGTTGTGCTAGATTAACACGTATGGAATTTAAATGCAATATATTCTAAATAAAACAAAATTGTCGTTTTATAACTATCAAATCCATTTTATCGAGTAAAGACTAACTATATTTAATTTCTCTTAAATAAAAAAGTTTCAATTTAACAAAGATGTTTTTACTGGTCAGTAATTTAGTTAAATAAAAGCAATTGTTTTACCATTCGTTCGTGATTGCTAAGTCTCAGGAACTGATTGGCAAAAAACAAATGGGTGATTTCATGGGAACAGGAAAAAACCGAATCATGTTTAAAAATGTCAACATTCATAAGGTATGTAATTTTTTGGGGTCAAATTAACAGATATTAAAATTATAAAATCACTATAAAATTTTTGAAGTGTGTAGGACGAATTGTTTTAATCTTATTTATTTATTACTATGGGGTATCCCGTGGCATTTGTTCCCCCTACCTCCCCCCCGCACGCCAAAGCACTCTTAATATTTTCATCCAATTTTGACGCAGTTACTATCTATCACAATCCAATCTCTTCTAATCTATTACGCATACACCTTCTGCCTAACTAATTTTACAAAAACACGTGGATTAAATATCTATGGAAATCCTATCATCCATGTGTTTTTGTAAAATTAGTTAAGCAGAAGGTGCATGCATAATAGATTAGTGGAGATTGGACTATAATGTAGCTGTATCAGAGTTGGATGAAAATATCAAGAGTGCGTTGGTGTGCCGGGAGGGGGGATGAATCCTGCGGGATACACCCTCGTAAAAAAATAATAAATCCAATGTATCATAATTTCTAACAAATTTAAAATATTCCCAAAATTTTACTATTTATTATGATTCCTAAATAATTTTACAATAACCCAAAATAATTCTAAAATATCCCAAAAAATATAGCTATTAATAACGATTCAAAAATAAATCAAAAATAATAACTACGCAATAAATTTAATCTTTTTGATGCTACAGTATTGATATATAGGAACAACAGAATTATAAATGATCAGATGATACTATTTATGCGTCAATGAGACTTAACACATACAATACGTATTCTAATCCCTCTCCAAATAATATCACGATTCAAAACATCTACAACAAAATACAAATTTGTCTCTATATAATAAAAACATACTCATATATAACAAATGAGAAAATTTCGCAAGTAAAAATTTAACAATTAAAGTCAAAAAACAATTTTCTCTCTAACGAATAAATGCTTTTAAACATCAAAACAATTTTAATAAATACTTTAGAACAATTAAAAACCAAATTAAAATGTAATCAACATTTAGACAAACTCTGTTATGAAGGGTAATTCAAACTCCGTGATTGAAATTCGAACCACTGTCCCACACATATCAAATTTACCTTGACAGAAATGTTCATAGTTGTTTTCGTTTTTCCTTTACACATGGGTTCTTATACTCAATCCATAGTCATTATCTACTATAGCTTCCGTTAAAAAACATATTATCCTAAAACAGTTGTGTGATATTTCCGAATGTAATTTCCTATGTTTAATTTGTGATCGTTAATTGCTAATAAATTAGCATAGAACAGTTGTATAATAACTTGCGCTATTCCCATGTAGATGTCCTGAAATTGTTTCGTAGTCAATTTTTCTGCTTTTAATTTTCTTTCCATTTTAGTACCAGATATTAGTAAAGATTTTTTTTTAGTGGGGACAAATAATTAACGAAAGCAAAAAATAATTCCTTAACGTTCGTTAGGTTTTTGCCTATAAATACGCCTAGCCGCGTATAAAGGCCCTCTCATGTCTTGTCAATTTTATTCGTGAATATCAGAAATCAATGAATTTATTTTTGAACTCACGTTTTTTCTCTAAAATTAAGTAGTGAATTTTTAATTAGATTGAATTTTCCTAATTTAATTAGCTCAATATTTTTTAACAGTTCAATTTAGTTCAATTTTAGAAAAATTCGTATATGTTTCGTGCCGTGTTAATTAATTTAAAAACAAATTTCCTATAAAAAAAAATTCTCTTAGTCGATGTTTTGTCGAGAAAAACAACACAGCTGATTTTTTAAAGTTTTGACGTCTAAAACAAAAAGTCAAAAAAATAGCGGCAGATGTTATTTTTGGTTCTGGAAGAATTTTTTTGTGTGTTTTGGAAGATACTGGAGAACCACATTCAGCAATGGTATTGATTGTTTTATTCAGAGGTAATGTAGAGTGGATATTGTTAACCATCTGTGATATAAATCAAATTAAGCTTGATCTTTATTCGATTATTAAAATCTGTGATACAAATTAAATGAAATTGCTGTGATATAAATCAAATAACTTTAACATTTATTCAATTACTTAAATCTGTGATATATACTAAATTATTGATCTTTTCATTTATTCGAATACTAAGAACTGTGATAGTAATTCATAAACTTTACTTTATCTCGCATGCTAAAATTTGTGTTGTACAATAGAAATATTTACAATATTCGTATCGCTAACCAAAAATATTAATTAGTAAAATTATTAACATCAAAATAAATCATTTGTTGATCCTTAGTTAATTTTATTGGAATAAGATCATAAATAATTAGCATAATTTAAATTAAAATAACTGTTCGTATATCGAATTATAACCTAAAACAAATAATAAAGGAACTTTACGATAAATTCACATGTGTTATTGATAAGCCTATTCATATCAATACGGGGTGTTATCGATCAAATACAATAAACAGAAAGATTTGTAAAACAAACAAAAAACTAAAATAAAGTGCCTTACTGACCCAGTCCAGCCTTGGGTACAGCCGAGGAGAAATTAGAATAACGCCACGTTATAAGGGGCAGATATCCCGGGAAATACTGATTTTGTTGGCGGCCGAGGAACATGACGAGCTAGGGTGAGACAAGGAAGGTGGAGACCCGAAAATCGTCCACAACATGAGGTGAGTCGTTTAAATTTCTTTCTTTTATGTACGGTTATATAGGTGTGTGTAGGGGTGTATATGGATATGAGGATGTGGGTATGTATGAGCGAGTGTATTTGTTGCATGCGCGTATGTCTGTCAGAACCCAATGGAACCAGAATATATTTAGTAAATGCCGTCTAAATTTAATTAAATTATTTTCATTAAACATTGGTGAGCCTGATTGTGGTGCGTGTACACCTATTGAAAGAATTTTTGGTAACTAGTTCTTTGCGATAATTGGAAAAATATTTATATTAAGCACAAAAAGACAGACAGGTTAGAACATATAATTGTAAGTATATTGACTTTCCTCACCTTAAGCTAACAAAAACATCATTAAACTAAATTGGTTATAACCACCAATGTGCAATTATCATGATAATGTCAAAATACCTTTAATCATGCTGTTAAATATTGAACTACGTTCAATCATCGGAACATGTGCCTTATTAGTAAAATAAATAAAATCAAAATTTCTGCTATAATAATAATGAATAGTAACATTTTGATCAAATCACTTCAATAATGAATCCAATGCGTATGTGAAAGCTTATGCGATTCGTCAACAGTTAATTGAAATTTTATGTTTACTTAAACTTAATTTAAAGTGAACCAAAATTTTACTCTAAAGTGATTGAATAATAAAGACTGGTTTTATATTATTATTATAATTTGGTGCAGCTTCGCATTTGACCTTATTTAAAGTATGGGGTTTTCAGCCGCTTTACTAGGTCGTGCGATGGATGGTTCCTTGCTTTCTAGACCAGATGCAGAAGTACGACCTACTGATATAGTGAAACGATGTTTGTTACAACCAGCTAGCGGTGATAAAGAATACTCAATAGCGTTGGCCACTGTATCACCACAGGGCTTAAAAATAGATCGTGTTGATGTATTTCCGGGTAGCCTTATTTCTAAAGGATGGCGTACAGTTATGGATGAAGCCTACTTTAAATTACCAATGGGCTATGAGCGTATGAATGTAGTGGTTGATGAGTGGGGTGGTGTGAATGTGCGCATGAGGCTATGGATGGTGTGTATGTGTGGGAGTAGATGAAGTGTGGGAATTAAAATTAAAATTATGGGGTTGGGTGTGGTGATCGTAGTTCTTTCATTTACGGGGGTCACCAGAGTCTGTTTAGTTCACTTGTTTTTCTTCTTGCCTCCGTTATCAACTCATGTTACGCGTACAAATTCAATTATTTGTGCTGGAGCAGCAGGTATTTTTCTCTCGACCCCATAGGCTGCAGCTAGTCTGGGGCAAAAAATAATCTCGCTAGGTACGCGACCTGCTATGCCACTTCATTGTTCAGCAATGAAGCAGCGCTTCACTACAACTCTTACGAAAATTAAATTTGTTTCTATGAATTAAGTACCGGAGTTGCTAGAAATCAAACATTCTATAATAAAATCTATGGACAAAAGTAGTCAATATACTTCTGACAATCCTTTCTTTATATATGTCAAGTTTCATCTAAATCGATTTAGCCGTTTTGAAGCTTATCCCGAACAGACAGACAGACAAACACTTGAATTTTATTTAAATAGATAGATATTTATTATTCTTAGAATAATCTAATATTATAACGGCCGGATTAACTCTCCACAATTTGTTTAGATTTTGAGAAGTCATCATTTTTCTTTTACAAGGGGGGCAGTTTGTTCTTTTTCTTCGACCTGGTCTAGTTTAGTTTCCTTAGATATGACTATTTCAACGATTAGAACTCAATTCCTAGTTGTTTCGGCGACGAGTGGTATTGACGTTTGAATATTTCGGTTTTTATGGTTCAATATTCTGCGCTTGATGACTAGCTTTCGCATATGTATTATTAGTATTACCCTCATGAAACTGAACATTTAGTATGTTGCCACACCTTGAATTGTTATCTTCGGTCTTTTTGGTGGTTATTAGTCCTGGCTTGTTCTGTTGATATTAGTTGATTTTTCAGTGCATTCATTGAATTATCAACGTCTCTTAATCCGTCATTATAGTTGTCATTTTGAAAAGTGGATTTTAAAATTTAATAACTAAAAAAACAGTAAAAGTAAAAATAAATAAATTAAAGTCACTTGTAAGGATGGTAATTATTTTTTATTGAAAAACATATAAAACGAGAGACTCGATCAGATTCACAAAACAATATTAATGCATTATTTGAAGATATTTCAGTTCATCGTATTTCGTTTTTCTTATTTATTTGCTTCCGACGATGAACAAAAAATTTTTTTTTGTAGTGGAGGAATGTAGTAAAATCAATTACGTAATTTACAAAACATCACCTTCAAAATTAACATGACCAAATATTTCAAATTTAAATTTCAATAAATATATTTTTACAATTAATTCAATGAATTATTTGTGATATTACATTACTCCGATGGAAATAATCCCATCATGAATAATAAGACTGAATCTAACAAAATATGGTGTGCAATTTATGAAAAATTTTTGCTATCCACAAAATTGCCGATCGATCTAGTTTCGAACCGATAAAAACTTTTTATTACACTTTAAAAAAGTATATCATTCTCATCAGGGCTAGCCGACTAGATACACTACCAAAAAAATTTTTCGCTATATAAACCTAAAATAGGTCACTACTCTAACGAAGTATAAGAAACCAAAAAACTTTCATAAACATATGTTTATTAGATAACCTGAATCTAATAAACATATGTTTATGAAAGTTTTTTGGTTTCTTATACTTCGTTAGAGTAGTGACCTATTTTAGGTTTATATAGCGAAAAATTTTTTTGGGAGTGTATCTAGTCGGCTAGCGACTAGCGTGAATGTGGAAGCTACTGTGCCTGAAGATTTTGGGAAATAAATTTAATTCATCATATGGTTGATACAACAACATTTTATCTGCTGCCTTTTGTGTTTAGTTTACGTGAACATTATAGTTGTTAAATCATAACCAAATATTCAGCTTAATCAACACATACAAAATAACTCGTAAAGTAATTACATTGGATACAACATCTCGTATCAACATATTCATCTCCTTGGAGAATTCAACGCCACTAGCAGCCAATCTCTATATTAAAATCTACCTCCACCCAACTCAGTAACATCTAAACGTCCACCAGCATAAGATAGATGTATTGAAATCGTTATTTCATAATGTATGAAAAGAAACCCAAACCAAGCCATATCTTTTGAGGATTAAGTGTCAGTAAAACTACTTTATTAAAGTGAAACCGTAAGAACTCTATGAGATAAAATCAGTCAGGAGTCGTGAAGTTGATATTAAAATCTACAAGAAATTTACGACTTCGTCCAAAAGTTTTGCAAGATTTAGATAGAAGAAATAGTTCAATTCACAATAAATGTTTGAGACTTAAACGAAAAAGTATTGTAAACAATCGGTGCCTGTGTAGATAACCGTTTAATTCACAAACACACCCGCATAGTTTGCAGTCTTTATATTGATTGAATTTTTATCTTATAGACATCTTTATTCGCATTAAATCAAACACATAGCTATTTTTTTGTTAACAGATCTAGTTGAAACTGACTTTCAGTAATAGGAGAAGAAGCCAAGTATGATATGTCTTAACTATTTAATTTAAATTCTTAACGCGTTTCTTATGAATGTTTATTTCATGTTAATGACAAACCAATTTGTATTCACATTATTTAAATTTCAATTTTTCAAAAGCATTATAACAACAAATTTTATTTTATGTCAAACAAATTGCCAAAAACCGGATTTTCTGCCATCCACTACTTAAAGTACTCAATTCACCTCCCTAGTACATGTTTTACATATTATATATTCTTTTATTTGTATTGCAAAAAACAGCAAATAAAATAAAATGGTTTTCCTAAAAAAAACATAACACAAATGTCATGCAATATGTTGATTTGAAAGAGAAAAAAATTGGAGAAATTTGAAAAAACTAATGGAAAATGAAAATAAAATAACATATATGTTATTAGATTTCAATTTTTTGTTATTTTTTAGTTTATTTCTGTTTGTTTAACATTCGTTCAAACTAAAATATTTTGGTTAGAAAATCAATTAAAAAGAAAATACATTTTCCATTTTATGAGTTTTCATTCAACCAACATTTGTTAATATTAATTTAATAAGCGATATTAGTTACAGTAGTTCCAGAAAATTTTATTTAATTGCCATGTAATATTTATAATAGTTGTAGTATTATAGAGGTAATTTAAACCTTAAAGGGAATGTACTTACTAAATTTTTCAAATTGTTTGGAATGAAAATTTCTTAACCAAAATTCGTTTTTAATTCGAACCACATATGCTTTTGTTACCACAAAATTGATGATTCAATAAAATTTAGTTCTTAGGTCACTTTAATATTCCATAAAAATATTAATATTTTGTTCACGTAAATCAATACATATCTATGCATATACATTCAATATGAAAGAAAAAACCTAAAAAAAACACAATAATAATAATAAAATGAGGAACTGATACAGCATCCTCGTCGGTTCTTCTCCTACAAAACGTTAAAGAAAATTGAAAACATTTCGAAATAAGAAAATCATCGTTTTTATTTCTGAGCAACTTTTCTAAAATATTGCTTTGAACTGTATGATTATGAATACTAATGGGATGAAAAAATACAACAAAAAAAGCCAAAAAGAAAACTTTGTTGGCTTAGTTTAGTTTTTCGTTTATTTTCCATTTTCTGGTTCTCTAAGGTTTTCAAATTATTTGAAATTGAGGACGGAAATGATTATCCTTTTTATTGTAAGACGTTATAACGTTTTTATTTTTCAATTTGGGTTCTCGGTTATATTTTTTCTTGATGATTTGATTTGATATTTTAGGTTGATTGGTTTTCTTGAGATTCGAAAGTACGAATTATATTTTTTTATAAATTTATTAAACCATCAATCTGACCTAGAAATTGTGCTTTTCGATTTTATTTACAATTATTTTTATATTATGAAATAAATTTAACTTTAATATTCCCATCTATCTTAATAACAACCAACCACAACAAAAAATTCTTCATTAAGTATAACCACAGCAGAAATATATTTATTTGATTCCAACAACATGCTCACGTGTCTGACCAAAATAAATTCTTAATAAAATTTCTTAACACTTCAATTTTATTGCCTCTTGAGTTTACAACAAAAATAAAATTTCATTTTTTGGAGCAAAATCAATAAATTGGAAAGAGGATTTTTACTGATGTTGTTTTTGTAATAAAATTGATTTTGTTTCGTTTTGTTACAAAAACATTTTTCTGAAGAAAAAGATGAGTGTGGATGAATTAATTTTATGGTAAATGTTTCATTTTGACTAGCCTGATTTTTGTTCTGCTTATCTTGTCCATGTTAATTTTCTAGAGCAAAATTTTCACACACAGTTTTTATTAGAAAATCAACTGTTTAGTTCCGTTTGGCCTTATTTTAACAGAATTAAACCAGAATGGATGGTGTTAAGACTTAAGCTGATTGAAAATTTAAAACAAAGAAAAGCTTTTATTTATGTTTCAAAAACAGCAATATATCAAATGAGCAAATGACTGTTTTGTGTGTATGCTAGTGTATACAAATTTTGAAAAGATCTTAAAAATGCATCTGCCGAATATTGCAATTTTGGTTTTTGGTTGAGGCAGGTACGGAACCTCATAATAAAGCTATTGCGACAATGCTTATAACTCTTGAAATAAATACAACAAATATTTTTGCAAGAAGTTCTCAAAAAAATAAAAAAATGTGTTTAGTGGAAAAGTTTAAATTCTAAATAAACAAGTCCAGGGTTACGTAAATGTGCAAGAACAAAGTATCAAATATAATGGACATAAAGTTGTGTTGTGAAGTTTTTTTTCCAGATCATAGGCACGTAAGAAATTGATTTTTGAAAATTATCAATTGAAAATTATCCGAAATGGTACACAAAATGTTATATCGCGTTAAATATAGCTGTTGATGGTAACATAAAAAATTTAATTGTAACAGCTTGCAAATGGGTTACATAGGAAAACGTACATTATAAATTTAATTAATAATTAGAAATAATTCAAAAACTGTGTACTAAAATACAGAAACATAATTATTTGAGACTCCACTCTATTTTTTGTAAAAGGCTTATTTCCTGTTTCTCTGAGTATATTCAAAATTTTTGGTCAATCAATCTATAAGCGCAGAGAGAGAGAGACAAACAAGGTAAAATTGCACTTTTAAGCCAATGATTTAAAAACTGTGTACCAAAAAATTATGTAACGAGGGTCTATTTCGAGTTTTATTCTAAAATAAGAATATTCATAACTAAAGAAGTTCTCTCATGATTTGTTATTTTATTTTGGTTCCGGCGTTTAAATTAAAATAATCTATGTTGACAAACATAATAACATTTATGTGTGCTACAGGTCAGTCAACCAATTTTTAACATTTTTTCAGTAAATTCCTTTGTTGCGTCCCTCAATGTCAATTAATAATACATGTTTCCATAAAGTCTGTATACATAAATAATACATTTTTTGTTATGTAAAACTTTGTGATAATATTATATGTAGATATAATACGGTTGTTCAATTTATAGTAGAGGAGAATATTTTTATTGTAGAGGAGAATATTTTTGTTTGATTAGAATTGTCTATTGAAATGATATATGATGAAAAACGTGATCTACGCAGGTGAAAAAGTCGAAATTTGAACT
>OY856187.1:3356366-3366366 GCA_963693315.1 Diogma glabrata | reverse complement strand
TACTTCTTATTACTACCATATATGAGTATTTGGCACTTCACTATATTTTTCACTAAACACTAATCCGTTTTTCTATCATCCCAAATACGTTTTCAGTTTTTCAAACAAAAAAAGAAAAGTGAACATGAAAGAAATGAAAACATGTTTTTTTGACATGGTATCTTCCTAACATTACTAATAGAATACAAAAAAATATAATGCAACATTATCTAAAATACTGTGTAGTGAAACATTTTTAAATATATTTTTAAGGAATACTGAAGTAGAGATATTTCTTATAATACGCTACCTGACTCGGTAAAAAAGTCTATTTTCTTAGAGTCCTCACATCGTAGCCCTATAATACATACGAAAATTTTTTATTTATTTTTGACATCACCATCTTGTGTAGGTTGATTTTAGAAACACAAATTTCAGGGTTTCAGGAAACCCGAATTTCCATATGATTTATTGTTTACTACATAATCGATATAATGGAAAAAACACGTTACACTCTCACCAATAGTGTTTCTTATAAAAATCGGAACTTTAAAACTGGTTGCAACTACGAATTCGCGAGTATAAATAATTGGGTGTATTGAGTATGCTAATGATTAATCAACTGCATCCCGAATGGGTGGGGGTTTAATTCTCCGTCAGGTCAATAAAGGATTTTATGTAAATTTATAGCAATGATTAGCACACCAATTTTCCAATTAACGGATATTCACATAAAAAGGCTGATAAATTGGGAAACACTTGAGATGGCAAAACACGACAGAAACATTAATTGAATTATTTAATTGTTATATCACCTGAATACAGGTGAGGGATACTGGTTGACAGGCTACATTCAAGTTTGCTGGGTTGTAACCTATTGGTTTAACCATTCAGCAGTATGAATGTAGTAGTCATTGTGAAACCAAAATATAAATATTTGCAAACATGCAGGGTATGCGTTTTACCAAAGCTGACCGGCCAATTGTGTTTCTACTGTAATATAACTATATTTCTTCTTTATGAGCATAAAACTTTTTACGACAACTTCGTTTTTTTACACCCTATTCGATTGCTCGTGTTGATCTAACAATACCGTAGCTCTTAAAAAAAATATTTAAAAAGATTTCGGCGATGAAAAAGCCTCAAGTTTTTTAATTTTTTTTGATGCCGCAATATCAGTCGTAGCCTTAAAAATTTTCTTAAAGTTAACAAAAAATTTATTTTGATCCGGCACCTTAATCAGTTGCAAATTTAAAGCTGCTAGTATATATCATTAAGAAACCAAAAGGAATGCAAAACAGAAACTTTGTTATTAATGTTTTGGTAATCACCAAATACATATATATGTGGAAAACAGCTAAAATCTCAATTAATGCTGAAACCCTTTTATTGTCAGCTCCACCCATTTTACCTTTACGTAAAAGATAATCAAAAATGGAATATTACCAAAAGTTCTGTAGTTGTTTTACAAAATATTCCATCTCATTACCTTTTTCTTCCATTATTTAAACACAATCCAAGTTAACTACTACAGAAAAGAGCAAAAAACACTCAAAAATATTCTTACAACAACAAGCTTGATGAAAGATAAACAGAATATAAAGTGAAAAGGAAAGTTGGGATCGAGATCTAAAATAATTTTTCCCATCTAGACAAACCAAAAAAACCACATTAATAATAAAAATACAAGCGAAAATTTTAAATGAAAAAGGGAAAATTAGAAATGAATTTTTTATTTTCTTTTTGTTATTGTTATTTTCTACTATGTACCTATACTTAAATGAAAAAAAAATATAAGAATATTTGCAATTTTGATAAAATATTTTTGTTGTGTAGGTCAAAAGCTTTGGGATTTATTCATATTATATTTTAAAGTTATTATTAAGTAAAAATTAAACATTTATGTAACTGCAGGATTTTTGTTTAGTATTTTGCATTTAAATTTAAGATGAATAAAACATTTAGTTTTGAATTATATTTTGAGTATCTATAGTTTTGAAAGAAATATGGAAATCAACTTTCTTAAGTTTAGTATTGATCGTTGATTGTTTTAAGGTTTAAATAATTTGTTTATCGAATCAATGTTTATCGAAATAGTTTTATCAATTTACCAGATTTTGTGTTAAACTAGTTTCTAGCAATAATAGTAGCCGAGATATGCACCCACATTAAGTCCAAAATAGCTTACGTCCTTGCATCATATACTATTTTTTATTCGCGGCAAGCAAAATATTTTAAGAAAAGTTGTTTATTCTAAATTAAAATTATAAATTTTCATAAATTTTAAAATAAAAATATGTGGAACAAGTAACCTTTGACAAAATATTTACTATTTTTTCCAAATTATTGTGTAGCTATGACAACAAATGATAACAACTATTTTAATTGGATAATGAAATTTTGAATTTAAGGGTTGCTTTGATAAAAATTTTTATTTTTCCTAGAATTTAAACAAATACAAATGCTTTTTACTTTTTTGGACGTAGCTATGACAACAAAATAAATGGTTGAAAAGTGATACTTTAAAGCCGCAAATCACAGTAATAAAGCAACACTTTAATATGTAGGCGAATAAAAAACACTTTATTTACACAATACAAACCAAATATATCTATCAAAACAAATTTAACTGCCTTTTCGATGTTTTAAACTTTTCTTTAAAAAAATCGAAAAATTGAAAAAAGAAAATAAATTGATGTAGCAATAACAAATTCATCTTAATTTAGCCAAGTATTTCTCTAAATTGACAAATGGATTGAAATTTTTGGTGAAAAGAAAACATAAATTAAAGAGTTTTCAGACAATATGAATCATTTTAGAAATAAGGATAGCTAATTGTAATAGCAATGAGAAGGGATATATCGAGATTCGAGAACCATGAATTTAAAGTTGAGTGAAGGCCCGAAATTCCAGTGTACTGTCTCATTTGGGGTTTAAAAAGGTCAAAATAAATGAGCACTTCTCAGAAGAAATTAACAACGATCACGGTGTACCGCAAGGATCTGTTTTGGGACCACTGCTATTTATAATTTATATTAATGAAATTGTAAATGCAATCAAAGAATCAGAAATATATATATTTGCAGACGACACAGTTCTTACAGTTTCATCTGATACAGATTTTGATGCTATAAATAAAATTAACAGTGATTTACAACGTTTATCAGATTGGCTCAAAGTTCATAAATTAGCATTAAATTTATCAAAAACTAAGTTTATGATGTTATCATCCAAAAAAATTAGTAACTTTAGTGTCTTAATAGACGGGCAACATATCGAAAGAGTGTCCCAAATAAAACATCTTGGTGTTATTATTGATGATAAGCTGAACTTTAAAGAACACCATGAACACATATATAAAAAAATAAACAAAAAACTTGGTTTATTAAAACGTATACGAAAAAAACTTACATTAGATAGTGCAATTATTTATTATAAAGCCCTTGTGTCGCCTCATATTGATTATTGCAGCACAATACTTTTTACTTTAAATCAAGGTCAATTACAACAGTTGCAAAAACAACAAAACAAATTTATGAGAGTAATTTTAAGAGTGAGTCGTGATACACATAGACTTAATATGTTGAATGCTTTAAGTTGGCAGACCATTGAACAACGAGTGAATTTCAATACATTGAAATTTTTGCATCGTATAACAACTGGTGAATTACCACAGTATTTAAGACGTCATCTAGTATCCAATCGAGACCAGCATTCATATAACACCAGAAATACTCATTATGTAATTCCACAATACAAAACAGAAAGAGCAAAAAACTCAATTTTTTCAAAAGGACTAAATTTGTACAATGAATTTAAAGGAAATGATGAATTTATTAATTTTCGTGATTTCAAAAGAAAATTAAACACTTTTGTAAAACATAAATTTCCATTAGTTTAGTTCAGTACTATTATTAAAATAAGGAAATCAGATAATCAACTTCTTAAATTTTATTTTAATTCAAACAATATGAATAATATGATGTTAATTGTACCTGTATTATAAAAATGTCGTTTCTGACAATAAATTATTATTATTATTATTATTATTATTATTATTATTTAAATTGTGCAAAACTTCTTATCTATATCTTGGAACAAAATTGAAGCGCACAATATAATAGTGCATTGGGCACAATATAAAAATAATTTTATAAACAATCAATCAGTTGTCTTGCAACAGCATTGGCAAAGTCCGAGTTTTAAGAATGAAGTGCTGCGTTCTAAATAATATTCTTCAATTATAACAGTAAAATAACTACTATTAAAACTCCAAAATAGCCCAAATGAAGCAAAATATATTTTTTGCATATTTTTCTATAACGTTTAACTACAGCCGTTCCATTGAAGATCAAAGTTGCTCAAATTTACTTTAATCAAATCTACTTCGAACAAGTTGTGTAGTTGAAAAGCATTTCCTTTTTCGATTTTATTTAGATCAGTTACAAATATGTTTTGATATTTTTAATAATAAAATGGAACAGTTCAATGGACCAAGTATAAAGCAAAATAATTATTTTCAGCTGATCAGCTGATTTGTGTTTCGAAAAGTTTTACATGATTTTTAATTCTTGCAAATCCGGATTGTTTGAGGTAATCTTTGAATGATTTTTGATAAGGTTGTATTATTGTTGGTTTCTTTGAAGTAAACTTTAACATACACTGAAAAAAAATTAAAGAAATGACATCCTCATCTCGAAGCTGGCAGTTCATTATTCAAACAAAGTAAAAATATTTGCAAACAATTTCACCGTGATTGGGACAACTACACAATAACATTTTCCTAACAACAGAATGAAATTTATATAAAATACAAAGTGTTATATCCAATATAACAGTATAGTCCAGTAACTTTATACATAGCAGTGTGCGTCAAATCCGGTAGTTCTGATTTTTTTCAGACTTGTTTATGATGTTGGCCTAATGAATGGATTAAGTTTGTGACCTCGAGCGCCGAACGCAACTTCGTTAAAAATCGAAAAAACCGCGATTTTGATTTGTTTTTGTTTTTGATCTGATTTTTTGCTGACTTGTTTATGATGTTGGTCTAATGAATAATCCAAGTTTGTGACCTTAAACGCCGAACGCAACTTCGTCAAAAATCGAAAAAGCCGCGAAAAAATCGTTATTTTTTCAAATTTTGGCGATTATAACCCTAAGGGACTAGTTTTTTCTTTATTAAAGTAGACTAAATATGCTACAATATGATAGGAGAACTGTCTCTATAGACCCAATAGCTTCCGAGATTAAGCCTTTCAAAGATTATCATTTTTTCGAACTTCGCAACTTTTTGCAATTTTTTCGTTCCAAATGAATTTTGACCCTGAATATACTATCGAGGCCCTGTACTTTTATGATGGGATGTTTAAAAAAGGAAAATGAGAAGTGTAAACGATGATGTTTAAGCTAAACTATACGAATAATGAAGTAAAGAAGATAAGTACAACAAAAGTTAGAAAGTTTATTTGTTAGGAAATTGAGTAACATTCAACATCAATAAATTAAATTAATTTAGCCCTCTTGGTAGGTCCCGCTTGAGGTTCGTCCGTATCTAGATCGACGTATTTGGATGGCATATCCCCATCAGGGGATGGTGATGAATCGTCGACGTCTTGTGCCCACAAGTCATCCACTATTTCGACATCGTAGAGATCGTCACCTTCTGGGATATCTGCTGCTGCAACCACAAAAATGATCAGGTACAGTTACATAATCTTCTTTTCTCATCGGCCACCACACACATATATTTATTAATACAATTATTAGGACAGGGATGTAGAAAACTCTACAAAGGTATATTGCAAACAATTGCGAAGCTCGAAAAAAGTGATAAACTTTGAAAGGCTTAATCTCGGAAACTATTGGGTCTACAGAGACAGTTCTAGTATCATATTGTAGCAAATTTAGTCTAATTTACAAACGTCCTGAGAAAGGTTAAAGAAAAAACTAGTCCTTTAGGGTTATAATCGCCAAAATTTGAAAAAATAACGATTGTTTCGATTTTTGACGAAGTTGCGTTCGGCGTTTGAGGTCACAAACTTGGATTATTCATTAGACCAACATCATAAACAAGTCAGCAAAAAATCAGAACTACCGGATTTGACGCATACTACCCCATACTCTTAGGCGACAAAGTTACTGGACTAGTAGTTGAATAAAGATAATAACTATTTCCATGAAACAAATTTTCTTTGGCCGTATATCATGAATTTTTCATGAAGGATTTGAAATAAATTGAACTATATTTTATTTTCACATAAATATTTCGTGTGATTGTCTCAACTACATCGTTCTGTAAATGTAGAGTTGTTGCAACATTTTCGTAGTTATATTTGCCATATCTGACCGCACGGTGAGGTTGAGACAACTGCATTTCGATTGGAAATAGAACATGTTTTTTTCAGTGTATAATTACTGATTCTTAATCATCATTGTTGTATCAAATCTGTAAAATATGTACAGCAATACAACGATTTGAAGTTAAGAAAAACAAAACAGAAAATATGGAGGGGCTGAAATCTCACAGCTCTGAGATATCAAGACTTCGGTCTGGGTTAAAGATTTTGATATAGTTTTCGGCAAAAATCTTTTATGAGGACATGGTTTTTAGTTTTGGGCAGCGATGTACATCAAACATAACTCTTTGTTAAAGTACATGTATTTTTAATCTCAGTTTAAAAATTTACTACACAACTAACACGAAACATCAATATTGCCAGAAAATTATAATCAAAATTCCAAAAATATTTTAAAAATTAAATAAAGTCAAAATTTTTCAAAATTCCAAAAATATTCCAAAAATTAGAAAAAAATCAAATATTTAAATTTTATCTAAATTCCAATATTGCAAAAATTCTTAAAAATTCAAACTTCTTCCAAAATTCTAAAAATATTGCAAAAATTATTACAAAATCAAAAATTGAAAGTTTTTTCAAAATTCCCAAAATTATAATAATATCAAAAATTTAAAATTTTTCAAAATTCTAAAAATATTCCAAAAATTCTTACAAAATCAAAAATTAAAACTTTTGCCGAAATTCTAAAAATATTGCAAAAATTATTACAAAATCAAAAATACAAACTTTTTCAAAATTCCAAAAATATTTCAAAAACTATAACAAATTCAAAAATTTCCACATTTACGTCATAAAAACAGCTACATTTTTTTTCCAAAAAATTGGCTAAAAAATAAATGAAATCATTTTTCGACACACTTGACATTATTTTTTGACAAACTTATAATGCCATAATTCTTTATAATAATAATAAAATATCATACAAACTATTGATTTTATTATTTTCTAAAAAAATAGGGTAAAAAATAAATAAAAACCTTTCTTTTGACACACTTGACAACATTTTTTGACAAACTTATAATCCATAATTCTCTATAATAATAATAAAATTTTATTTCAAAGCAACAATTTTGTTTTTTTCCAAAAAATTGGGTAAAAAACTAAATAAAAATCTTTTGACACACTTGACAACATTTTTTTGACAAACTTAATGCCATAATTCTCAATAATAATAAAACTTCATTTCAAACAAACAATTAATTTTATTTTTTTTTTCCAAAAAATAAATAAAAATCTTCCTTTTGACACACTTGACAACATTTTTTTGACAAACTTAAAATGCCATAATTCTCAATAATAATAATAAAACTTTATTTCAAACAAACAATTAATTTTTTTTTTCCAAAAAATTAGGTAAAAAAATAAATAAAAATCTTTCTTTTGACACACTTGACAACATTTTTTTGACAAACTTTTAATGCAATATTCTAGTTTTTGATCTCACATACCAATCCCGACCATCAAGATTTCTCCAAATTTAATGTTCCTACTCGTAATCACTTAAAATGAACGTTTTTTAAGCCAAAAATATGATAATTTGCTTTTTTTGACACACATAATGATTTTTTTGACACACTTCCGGTACAGTTATCGAACACAGCGTCCTTTCGGACCTGTCCCTTGTGAATACCTATTTTTAGAACAAAAAATTTTTGAAATCCCTCCAGCGGTTTTCCCTGCAGCGTAGGTAATGACGGCGGCCGGCCGGCAGACAGACATACATTTTTTTTTTTTTTGCTTTTTTAGAATCAGGAGGTCCTAAAACGCCGAGAAATGTCAAAAAAAGTGGGGGTAAGAATTTCACTTTGAGCTCATGAATGTAATACTTAGGTCTTTCAGACCGAAGTAAAACTCTATTTATTGTATGGTACATTCTATATATGCAGTCAGGCCGGTGATTATACTGAAAGCGAATGAATGTGTTAAATATTAGTTTTTTTGAGAGACCAAATTTTTCTTTTAATTGATCGATGTGAATTATTAGTTTTGAGATTGTTCTTCAGTTTTCAATTAAATAGTAAAAATATGATGGGGCTGAAATCTCGAGGCTCTGAGATATCAAGACTTGGGTAAGGATTTTGATATAGTTTTCAGCAAAACACTTTTAGGAGAACATTGTTTTTAGTTTTGGGTAGCGATGTATATAAAACATAAAATTCTTTGTTAAAATACATGTATTTTTTATCTCTGTTTAGAAATTTATTACAAAACTAACACGAAACATCAATACGTTTCCGAAAAATTATAACAGACCATATATTAACATAATTTATTGAAAAGATGATGCACTCATCAAACTACTCAAAAACTTCTTCATTTAGCGTTTCGAGAAAATCGAAAAAATCATGTCATACATACATACATACATATTATTAATTTTATTTTTTTTTCCAAAAATTTGGGTAAAAAAGTAAATAAAAGTCTTTCTTTTGACACACTTGAAAACATTTTTTGACAAACTTATAATGCCATAATTCTCAATAATAATAATAAAATTTCATTTCAAACAAATAATTAATTTAATTTTTGTCAAAAAAATTGGGTAAAAAAGTAAATAAAAATCTTTCTTTTGACACACTTGACAACATTTTTTTGACAAACTTATAAAGCCATTATACTCAACAATAATAATAAAATTTCATGTCACACAAATAATTAATTTTATTTTTTTCCGAAAAATTGGGTAAAAAAATAAATAAAAATCTTTCTTTTGACACACTTGGCAACAGTTTTTCGACAAACTTATAATGCAATAATCTAGTTTTTGATCTCACTTACCAATCCCGACCATCAAGATTTCTCCAAATTTAATGTTCCTACTCGTAATCACTTAAAATGAACGTTTTTTAAGCCAAAAATATGATAATTTGCTATTTTTGACACACATAATGATTTTTTTGACACACTTCCGGTACAGTTATCGAACACAGCGTCCTTTCGGACCTGTCCCTTGTGAATACCTATTTTTAGAACAAAAAATTTTTGAAATCCCTCCAGCGGTTTTCCCTGCAGCGTAGGTAATGACGGCGGCCGGCCGGCAGACAGACATACATTTTTTTTTTTTTTGCTTTTTTAGAATCAGGAGGTCCTAAAACGTCGAGAAATGTCAAAAAAAGTGGGGGTAAGAATTTCACTTTGAGCTCATGAATGTAATACTTAGGTCTTTCAGACCGAAGTAAAACTCTATTTATTGTATGGTACATTCTATATATGCAGTCAGGCCGGTGATTATACTGAAAGCGAATGAATGTGTTAAATATTAGTTTTTTGAGAGACCAAATTTTTCTTTTAATTGATCGATGTGAATTATTAGTTTTGAGATTGTTCTTCAGTTTTCAATTAAATAGTAAAAATATGATGGGGCTGAAATCTCGAGGCTCTGAGATATCAAGACTTGGGTAAGGATTTTGATATAGTTTTCAGCAAAACACTTTTAGGAGAACATTGTTTTTAGTTTTGGGTAGCGATGTATATAAAACATAAAATTCTTTGTTAAAATACATGTATTTTTTATCTCTGTTTAGAAATTTATTACAAAACTAACACGAAACATCAATACGTTTCCGAAAAATTATAACAGACCATATATTAACATAATTTATTGAAAAGATGATGCACTCATCAAACTACTCAAAAACTTCTTCATTTAGCGTTTCGAGAAAATC
>OY856187.1:3204166-3356166 GCA_963693315.1 Diogma glabrata | reverse complement strand
AAGTAATCGAATTACGAAAACTGAATAATTTAAATAAATTTACACTTAAGGTCATTACCATAAAATTGTTTGTTTACTAATTAGTTCGTTAATTTTATAAGAAAGTCATAATTAGTTTAAAAAAATATATATAACAGGTCGTTCAATAAGTCCGTAGGATAAGTAAGAAAAAAACAACATTTTGGCAAAACTCGATTTTTTTATTCAACATAGTTGCCTTCGAGGGCGATACAACGAGTATAGCGATTTTCCAACTTTTCTATACCACTTTTATAGTACGATTTCTCTTTCTCGTCAAAATAGGCCTCAGTTTCAGAGATTACTTCATCATTGGACTTAAATTTCTTTCCAGCAAGCATTCTCTTGAGATCTGAAAACAGGAAAAAGTCGCTGGGGGAGAATCGCTAAATCTGGAGAATATGGTGGGTGGGTAAGCAATTCAAAGCCCAATTCATTCAATTTTGCCATCGTTTTCATCGATCTGTGACACGGTGCATTATCTTGGTGAAACAACACGTTTTTCTTTTGCAAATGTGGCCGTTTCTTTGCGATTTCAGCCTTCAATCGATCCAAAAGTTCACAGTAATACTCGCTGTTGATGGTGGTTCCTTTTTGGAGATAGTCGATGAATATTATTCCGTTCGTATCCCAAAATACAGACGCCATCACCTTACCGGCCGACTGTTGCGTCTTTGCTCGCTTTGGATTCGGTTCGTCGACTGCTGTCCACTCAGCTGACTGTCTTTTGGATTCTGGTGTGTAATTGTGAAGCCATGTCTCATCCATTGTCACATATCTACGATAGAATTCCCTTTTATTGCGGTTTAACAGTGCCAAAGACTCCTCCGAAGCATCGATTCGTTGTTGTTTTTGGTCGACTGTGAGCTCACGCGGCACCCAATTTGCACAGAGCTTTCGCATACCCAAATGTTCATGTAAAATGGTAAAAACACTACCATCTGCTACCTTTACAATGTCAGCTATTTCGTGCACCTTCAATTTGCGATCTTTCATAACCAATTTGTGGATTTTTTTTATGTTTTCTGGAATAACAGCCTCATTTGGGCGTCCACTGCGCTCTGCATCTTTTGTGCTGGTACGACCACATTTAAATTCAGCCATCCACTTCTCTACCATTTGTCTCGATGGAGCAGAGTTTGGATAATGTTTATCAAGCCATTGTTTGGTTTCCACTGTATTTTTTTTCATCAAAAAGCAATGCTTTATTAAAATTCGAAATTCACTTTTTTCCATTTTTTTTCAAAAACAAAAGTTGCTTCACACAAAATGCTATAACTCACGAATAAATAGTCAGATTGCTGTCAAATTTATACAGGTATCGTTTGAAGGTTAGTACTAAATAAAAATCATATGGAAAAAATTCTAGTAACGCCATCTATGTGTCATCCTACGGACTTATTGAATGACCTAGTATTTACGTAATTCGGTTAAAGAAAAATTCTTCAGCTCTGAAGCTCTGAAGAATTTTTCTTTTTGCATGGGTGGAAAAATGTAAAGTGCCAATGTCCAATAATGGCCCTTTACAAATAATAACCTTTCAACATTTTTTACTTATATTTTATTAACTTGAATAAGCGAAACAAATATAAACAAAAACAAACCATGAAAAAACTGTATAATATGTTTTTTCCGTATTTTAAAATTAAATGTTTTGTTTTGTTTATATTTGTTTAATTAGAAAGCAAAATTTTAATTGTTTTTAAAATTTTCTTTCTATTTAAGTAAAAGAAAATTTTAATTTTAGTAGTAGTTGAATTTAGATAGTGAAGATAAATTTCTAGAAATAAGAGTTGAGTAAAATTAAAGAAATCGAGTGAGTTGTGCATTAAGATTAAAAACTAGTCGAGAATTAAAACAGTAGAGTTATTTTTGTGAATTAACGCGGTTAACTAGTTCTTGAAAATTTAAACAGTTGAATTGACTAATAAATTACATCAAAGAAGTCAATCATTAAAATAAAATACTAGAGTTAGTGAAGTTAGTCTAAAAAGGGTAAAGTTATAAAAACAAATAAAGTGGATTTAATATCACGGTTCGTGATTTATCAAAAATTACAAAGAAAATAATTTATAAGTATAATTAACTTTAAGTGAATATTTATTGAAATACAAGACATATGCTAAAGTGATTTATAAATATAACCATACAGTTGAAAAAAATACAATAAAATTTAAATCGTGGAATATTTTACGTCAATTTTTTTTTTCCAAAAAATCTACATATAAAATAAAATTTAAATAAATCATTACATTTTTGTGTGTTTTTATTTATTAAGACGAAATTTCTTTTGATTATGTTGACCTTACCATCCTGGCCACAACAGGTAAAAGAAAATTTATGCTGACCATGGAGTTTTTTCATGGCTCGTGCTATGAGAAATAATCTGAATTTTTATCAGTTGGGGTTTGGTCGCTGAAATAGCTAGTTGATTTTGGTTTATGATGTTGGACAGTTTTGGATTGAGTTGGCTAGTTGGTTGAAACCATTGAGAATGAGGTTGAACAGTTAGTGTTTAGAACACTTAAATCTTTTCGAGGTTAATAATTATGTGCATTGTTAGAAATTCCAAAAATAAAATTGAAGAATGCAGTACAATATGTGGAAGTTTGTAATTATAAGATTATAAAACAAGTAACTTTAGTGAAATATTTATGTCTGAATAAAAGAAAAGGAAAACGTGTAAAAATTTAAGAGTTTAAAACTCTAAAACACCAGTTGAATAAAATCAACTTGGTAAATTAAACTTTGTGTTCGAGGAATACGTAAATTAGTAAAAGTAAAAAGTTCAGTTCCTAAATTAATGATATACAGTATGTTATTATTAAACTAACGATACCTAAGTGACCCCATTATAGTGGCTAAAATTCAGTTTTGTACACTCATGTTTCGTTGTTGCGAATATTTAATTAAATTTAATAAAGAGTATAATAAAATTACTATGACACGATCGTTGTTTTAATGAAGACATTGGAGATTATCAGTTGGACCGTCTGGACAAGCTCTCGCCGAGGAATAGAGAATCTGGAGGTGTTTGGTGAGTAACAATAGCTTACTTTTATGTTAATTTGTTTTATTGTGTATTCTCAAATTATGTTAAGACAAAATGTTGAATTAAATTAAATAATATTAAGGAGAGTTGTGTCATAATGGCCGTTTGCTTCTGAAAATCCGGGTGGTGTTTTAAGGCACGTGAGGTTTGTTTTAGTTTTTACTAAATTTCTTGTTAGTGAGGTTGGTCACCAGAATTTACGCCAGCTTGAGCTAGCATCGGGTAAATTTGGTTTGCATGCACGAGCAACTGGTAAACCTTCACGGTCTACCAGACCTCATACTGATATAACATATTAGCATAGCTGATTTAAAATACTACAGCTAGGTGGTGGTATTGAATAAGTTCATTCAGTAGCCATTTTGCCATTTTCTTAGTTGGTGTAGAAATGTTGGAGCAAATTTGTTTAATATTTTTTGAGAAAATTCTTTCAGACTGTTCGATTATTATATTTATTTTTATTTTAGACTAATCAGTCTTTAAAATTAATTTTTTATTATTTAATTAATAAAAAAGAATATTTCGGCACATTGCCATTCTCAAGTTAAAGAAAAAATATTACATACAAAGGATTATAAAAATTGACACAAAAATTAATAAAACTTAAACGAATTAAGTTAAGTTTTTATTTTTTTTTTTTTTAAATTAATTCGTTTAAGTTTTTTCAATTTTTGTGTCAATTTTTATAATACTTTGTATGCATATTTTTTCTTTAACTTGAGAATGGCAATGTGCGGAAATATTGTTTTTTCTTAATTTAATAATAGAAAATTAATTTTAAAGACTGATTAGTGTAAAAAATAAAAATAAATAAAATTGTTTCATCTTTTCCCAAGTTTGTGAACTTTAGATTTGGAGCGCCTAGTAAATCACAAACTTCTTTGCCGTTAGTTTTAGTCTGTTCTATCATACCTGGCAAAGGATACCGTGAATTTCAATTTTTCAATTTTTTTTTCAAGACTCTTCGTAAATTTTTTTATTACTCATCCTCACGTTCATCGTAGTCAGATTTCTCGAGGATCACAACTGAACATTCTTTTTCGGCTTTCACATACACTATTTCGGTTTTTTTCCAGAATAATTTCGTTATTTGTAAATTTTTTTGATGTTTCTTTTTTTATTTCCATGATTTAGTTTTCATGTTTTGTGTTGGATGTAGTTTTATAATTAAAATAATTCATTTTTGATCTGCTTATTTATCAAAATTTATATATTGTACTTAACGGGAACGCTTAAAAGTTACAACACTAATCTTATTGAAAAACTAACTAACTAAATATACTGTTACATTTTGATGTAACTTTTTATTTTCTTATAGTTGTTTCCATTCAATCTAAAAGAAAAATTAAATCAATCATAAATTTTCTCATTTTTTACACTTCAATAATTACAACACTACAAACCCACATACGAGAACAATTTTATAAATCAATTCATAAACATCAAAATTTTTATTTTCCCAGTTTGAACTTTATGAATTTTAAATTTTCATCTTGACGTCAAAAAAAAAAATATACAGAGAAAGAAGGAAATTTTTCCAAAATAAAATCGAAGGAGAAGGTATAAAATAAAAAATATATATAACAGAATATAAAATATAACATTGTCACATGGGAATTGAGTATTTTTTCGTTGAGAAAATTTATATATATTAAAGGAAAAATATTACAACAAATCGATGAATTTGAACAAAAATTCAATGAAGTGTTTCTTTAAGAAAATGATGAAGGCAATTTGGTTTTTTGTTCTTTTGCATAAATTTAATCTGATTCTTACTTAATGGATAATTAGGTTAAAAAACTGTGTCTTATATCTGTTGTAAAAAGGAGTTTAGTTTGAAACATTATTCGTGAATTTAACGAACTTTAACAACCAATAAATAATTTATTTGGAAAACCCTGACGGGGCGACATGGTGAATATTGATGTTTTTATTTTGTTATTGCAATTTGAAATATATTACGTGATTTCTTAATTGTCCACACGACACAATTTAAAAATTAAATAAGTAATTAGATAAACTCTGTTCAGTTTACAGATATCAAATCAGCTAAAACTATTATTAATAACATACATATTTCAGAAGCAAATAAGATAGAAATACGTTTCATAACTCCTCCTATCATACCGCCCACATGGGCCTTTTTGTGTTTAATTCACGATTTAATTCTTCTTTAAAAAGTCGCGTTGCCTTGTTTCAAACAAACAAATACAATGTTAAATGTAATCACAGATGAAGGATCGAACTTAAATAAATATGAGATGATGAAGTTTCAATTTAGAATTCATCAGGACATAAAATATGTTTCATAATCGCCGCTGTGGCTGAGTGTGTAAGACACCAGGAATTAAACTATGTTGCCTCTGATGCGTGTGAGTTTAATACCGACATGAAACAAACAAAAAAAATTTTTCTGAGAGAAAATAAAAAATGATTTCGAATTACAAAACTCAATTGAATTCCAATAGTATCTTAAGCTTTAAATTTTAATCACTTACAAAATCTTCCAAAATTAGTATTTTCCTAATGTTGACAAAATAGAAACATTCTCATCCTATGAATTCACAACATAGTAAAGTCTAGAAATTTAATTTAAAAAACTCCCAAAACAAAGTTTGATATTATGTCATTGACCCGAACTCTACATGATATAACGCTTAGGGCTCCTCAAATATGATACAATTAAGTTCATGTAAGCACATCTGACATTAAAATGGAAAAAATTCGAATCCCATTTTTCATATTTAATTGACGGCTTTTTAAAATTTAACATAGACCTAGACCTTAATCTTTTAAATTACAATCTAAAACGTTTATATTTATCTTTTAAAACTGCAGTATAAATAACATGATTTAAAAACAAAACAACATCTAAATTTAATAAAACATCTAACTGCTACACTATATCTAAAATCTTTGTTTTAAATTCCATTTAGAATTCAAGCCAATCAATTATTTAAATTCTTCAAGGAGAACAACCCAAATAAATTTTATTTAAAAATAAAAATAAAGTCCATAGAGTAACGTAAATTCGTTGAAAATATTTTATTAAAGTTAAGCTTGTTCTGTTTTCTATATGAAATAATAAGAGTAACTTCACCACAGTTTTAAATTGGAAGAAAAAAAATCTTACATACCACAAATTTTATTTTATTTTTTGTTTTGGATCATCCTGTATCTAAATAGCCAAAAAAAGCTGACTCGTGGGTAGGTGACAAAACCGCATAGGATTTTGATGAAAATTTTGTGATGAATTTTTTTGTTGAAAATAACGATCAACTTTTGGGACCTACCGATCAAAGTGGCGGGGGTCAACCATACAACTACTGAATTTTCACTCTTTGTTTTTAAATTTTGTTGGGGGAGCATACAGGCTTCGTTCATTAATCAATTTTGATGACACTTTGAGAAAAGATTTGAACGACAAAGAGGGGAGGCCGTGGTGGTAGGCCGCCCGAACCTGTTTATTTGAAACTTCAATAACACCAGTTTCTGATATTTGATTGAACTTAGTATGTATGCTTAGAGTATGATTTGTAACAGTTCTGCATTCCAACTTGCGGTTTGTCATTTCCGGTAAAAAAATTTTCACTTTTTCTATTTCCACAACAGAATTTATGTCTGTTTGGATGCTAGAGACTTATTTAATGTTTTTATAATTAAAACTACTACATTTATTGAAGTATTTATTGGATATTAGCTCACTATATATCCAGAAAATTTTGTTTCCAGAGCTGTGGTAAGGTTAGCCTATGCATCAGCGTCGCAATTTTTGCAACCCCGCGTACTCCAGATCCTGCTTTTGACAAACGAGTAAATGTGAGATATCACATATCAATGACAAATTCAGTAAGATATCCCTAGCCATGAAGATATTGACGTGGAGCTAGCGGATGAACTGTATTCGGTCAACGGTGACACTCTCAATCTTTGCTATGGAATATTGCTTGAGGAATGGTACGATATTACTTGCTCAAAGAATTGAACCTTTGTAACTCTATATTTGGGTTGTAAACATAAAATGCATCATATAATCGGGAAATATGCCACTAACCGAGTAGGAAATATGCCAGTTTTTACCCTTTTCTTTTATTTTGGTTTCCTTTATTCTATCTTGAAACCTTAGCCTATGTTATATTTTTATATCTAATACCTTACCCCTTTTAACTTTAATTTCTCAAGGGTTTAAAGTTAGCGTTCATAAACTTCTCAGAGAAACCTAACATAGATTCCATCCTTATCCCTAGTTGGCATGGTATCTTCGGATATTCACAGATGTTAATTTATAATTTTTTAGAACTAACACTAACATGTCTAACTTTAAATAAAAATATGAACTAAGCTTGCTATTGTACTAACAATAATTCACCACTATTAATTCTATTACAATTGTTCAAAATATCACTTTTAACTGTTCACTTACAATGATTTTTTTCTTTTTACTTATAACTTAATTTTAACTCGCCTATTTCACTGCTAAATTTTATACTTTTTCTATCGCTGACAATTTTATACTGATATTATCTTCTAACAACACCTCTTATATTTATTACATGAAATAGCCTCGATATTCCTACAATATTCTAGAACACAAACCTTTTTTCCTTCCTTTATCAACATAAACATAACAACACGATCTTCAAATCTTGACATATAGGTGTGAGATCTACTCTTTTTAATTTGTTTATTTATACCTATTTTCTAGTAGATTGCGTTTTCTTTCTTATAATACAAACAAAAACTTTCTATTACGTGTTTACTTTCGTTACGTTGTTATCTTTTATTGATTTATTTATTTTTATATTTCTTTTGTGGAACCATTTTCTCTAAAGAGTATTTTCTCGAAAGATGTTCTATTGTGTTGTGTTCTATCGTATTGAATAATCGTCACACGTTGTATAAATATTTTGACGTCATACATTTAGATTTTTGAGTGAAATTAAAATTTTCGCAGGTAAACTCTACTACTTCTACGAAAAGAAATATTTTTAGATGTTTTTGTAACATCCCAGGTAGGAGCTGCCAATATTAAACAACGAAACAATCTTAGGCTAGTATTGGTGAGCTAAGCCTTAGCTAGTTAGCTTTGGTTTCAGTCTTGGCCAGTTAAGGCCTAGACTAAATGCCTAGACTAAACCAAGGTTCGGCTTATTTTTATTATATTACGGCATTACGCGTTATTAACCAATCTAATGATTTATAACCATGTGCAGTCCATGTTATGTTTATCTTTATTTTCATGTAAGTTACTCTTTCCACACATTTAGAGGAGAACTGGAAAAAAATTAGCCTTATTTACCCGACTTGGCCCAAGCCTGGTTTGCCAGGCCTGGTTTGCCCCAGGACATCATTCTAAGCTTTTTTTTGAAATTTTTTTGTTACATATAGTTACCTTATACATACCTTAAAATTACTTTTTATTCTTTCAAATAGTAGATACCATCAGTGAAAATATTTGTTGCATTGAAAAAACTAAATGTTACACATCAAAATATTTATACAAAAAACTTAAATGGTACTGTATAGACTTGATCTACGGCATAACTACTGTAACATTTCGTGGTTATACGAAAGTGATTATAGCATGAGCGTAGCGAGTTTTTCAAACTATACTCTTGTTTGACAAATGCGTTCGTACCAGTTATACAATATACTATTTTATATTATTCGTTTTTGGAGTAGATAAAACATAAATTTTAAGGACTTTTCTGATATGTAAATCTGACATAAATATATTCGCATAAAACCATAAACATCACAAAGTTTGGAAGAATTTGTTGTGAGTTTGTTGTTTATGTAACGAGATATTAATATTTAATATATATTTAACAAATATCATAAGAAGTGTAAATAACCTTACTATAATGATGCATTTTATCGTAGTCAAGTGATTTTGTTTATAGTTTATAAATAACTGTGATAACTAATAATTAGTTGTGGTTTTTAAGCAAAACATTACCAACCATTAACACACCAGTTTTCCAATTAACCGATAGTCGTGAATGAGAAAACCCATTTTTGTTAATCATTTTTTGTTCATTTATCGACGTTTCATTCATATCGACGTTCATTTATCGTTAATTTATCCAACTTAGGTCATGGAAATTGTTTTGCAGCTTTAGCCATGGAGAAAAATTCAATAGTAGAAACATTTATTGCATGCACATTGCACGTTAAAAAAATTCTGATATATGCCAGAAAGTAGAGCAACATTCATTTTCACGACTGTTTTAAATAAGAAAAATTTGTTTTAGATAAGAATGTAGAGATCGATTATAGATCACATTATGTGTGAATAGAATATCTTACTATAAATAGAGCGACAGAGCTATCAATATACTCTTCCAATATAAATTATTCACAAACTAGCTATGGAAAAATGGTTATTTAGCTATGAAATTGAAAATGTGCCAAAAGAACGTAATAGATGAGACAGAATCACTTCTGTAAGAATAAATGATTTAATTATAACATTTCATGACAATTATGTTCTTAATTTTTACTGAAACCACTAATAACAATAATAATAAGTAATTTGTCTACCGATTTTTAAATGACAAGTTCTAAAATTTACCGGCTGACTATCAAACCAATTAACTGGTAGTGCAAACCTACGAATATGGTTTGAATTGTTCAAAACTCATCAACATTAATCATTTCAAAGATATTCAATTACTTCGGTCTGAAAGACCTAAGTATTACATTCATGAGCTCAAAGTGAAATTCTTACCCCCACTTTTTTTGGCATTTCTCGACGTTTTAGGACCTACTGTTTCTAAAAAAGCAAAAAAAAAAATGTGTGTCTGTCTGTCGGCCGTCCGGCTGTCCGGCCGTCACAACCGACGAAATCTAGAAAAGCGCTGGACGGATTTCAAATTTTTTTTCTTCTAAAAATAGGTTTACTCAATGGGAAGAGCCGAAAGGATGATGTGTTTGATAACTGTACCGGAAGTGTGTCAAAAAAATCGTCAAGTGTATCAAAACCTGGAAATTTGCATATTTTTTGCTTAAAAACGTTCATTTTAAGTGATTACGAGTAGGAACATTGAATTTGGAGAAATTTTGACAGCCGGGAGTGGTGCGTGAGACAAAAATCTAGATTATTGCATTATAAGTTTGTCAAAAAAATGTTGTCAAGTGTGTCAAAAGAAAGATTTTTATTTATTTTTTTACCCAATTTTTCGGCAAAAAAATAAAATTAATTATTTGTTTCAAATGAAATTTTATTATTATTATTGAGAATTATGGCATAATAAGTTTGTCAAAAAAAGTGGTCAAGTGTGTCAAAAGTTGTCAAGTGTGTCAACAAAAATGTAGCTGTTTTTATGATGTACATAAATGTAATTGAAAATGAAATTGGACATGGACATTTTTGAATTTGTTATAGTTTTCGAAATATTTTTGGAATTTTGAAAAAAGTTTGTATATATGATTTTGAAATAATTTTTGCAATATTTTTAGAATTTTGAAAAAAGTTTCAATTTATGATTTTGTAATAGTTTTTGGAATATTTTTAGAATTATGAAAAAAGTTTGATTTTATTTAATTTTTACAATATTTTTGGAGTTGTGAAAGAAATATGAATTTGTGATTAATATTTTTTCGAAACGCTAAATGGAGAGGTTTTTGAGTAGTTTGCTGAGTGTTTCATCTTTTCACTAAATTATGTTAATTTATGATCTGTTATAATTTTCCGGCAACGTATTGATGTTTCGTGATAGTTTTGTAATACATATCTAAACAGAGATAAGAAAATATTTGTGCTTTAACAAAGAGTTTTGTTTGATATACATCGCTGCCCAAAACTAAAAACCATGTTCTCATAAAAGTTTTTTGCCGAAAACTATATTAAAATCCTTAACCCAGACCGAAGTCTTGAGCTGTCTCGAGAGTCTCAGAGCTGTGAGATTTCAGCCCCTCCATATTTTTTTATAAGTCTTCTCGAGTTGAATATTGATTTTCATATACTCTTAAGTTTATGGGGTGGACTGTAGAGAGTAAATAGTGAAATTATTTTAATAAGTAGAAGAGTCTTGTTTGCTTATTTATTTCAAAACTCCATAACCTTAACCTTTATTAACTTCTACAACTAGCTTTTTTCTTTATGACAGTATTTTTGTGTGAAATGTTAACAGTTTTTTATACATAACAAATGACACATTCAAAAATATTAATATCCTTCCCATTGTATGCACAATGCATAAACTGCGCATTGTTGTCCATACTTATGGTTCTACAGGTTCTTGAATATTCCATTTAAATTTGTTTGAAAATTAAGCATATAGTTTTATTTTGTAGTCCCTTAAAAACTCCACCGTTTATCATTTTAAAATTTATCATGCCTTAAATGTATTCTTATTCTAGTTTGAGCATTCGTTTGTTAGTGCAAAACGCAAAAGTGTTGAGATATTATCCTGCCTGGGAGGTTTTATATAAGATGTTGCATAAAAATGATATGATTTGTAGGAGTCAATTCAGATTCACATGGATAAACCATCCACCAACATTTTAAAGCGCATTGTTATAGGATTTATGTCTTAAATTGTATTTATATATAATAATTTTAACATAGAAACGTAGACTTTTAACAAATTATTCTCATTTTTAATTCTGCAAGTGATCCATGCACCGCATTTCTGATTTTTAGTTTGTTGTAAAACCGGTGTGTTAATATCTATTAAAGTTGTATAAAGCTCAATTGTATTAATTATTGACAATCGTCTTTAACATGTTTGCAATAACATCAATGTCTGTAAAAAATTGTTGCAAAAGTCTAATTTGTATAAGTTAAAGGTCCCTACTTTGATTCAACATAGCCATGTTATTTGTTAGTCAAACATAATAAGGAATAATTGTTAGTCATGATAAATAATTTTGAAAAATTATCCAAATAAAAAAACACTTTCAAGAGTTTATAGATTTTTTTCAAAAAGGTTTATTCTACGGTCTACATATTAAATTTTATTTAAACTCTTTTTTAGTATTTGAATTTCGCTATAAAAATTCGCTATAAAACACGAAAAGAAGTGGAGTTTTTTGCAACGAAAAAAAATACTTTCCATTTGGGAAGTATTTTTGAGTTTCTCTTAATAAATCCTTCAGAGTTCAGACCTTTCATATAAAATGATTCCCGTAGTTGCTTGAGTGTAATTGCTAACAAAAATTCCTATTACTGTTTAAATTGATTTGTTAAATTGGTATACATGTCGACGTTTATTATTTTTCAAAATTTTTCAAAATATCAAAAATACAAATTTTTAAAAAAATATCTTGAAAATATCCATTTTCCACTATTTTAAAATAAATCTATTTCAAAGTTTTCATAACCACACAGCAATGAAAAATGTCAAATTTGAACCAGCCTATTTATTTGTTTTAATGTGTATGAAATTCAATGGAATTACTTTTTAAAAACAAATTTCTTGTGAGCCGAAACAATATCAAAAAACACAACTGAACTATTTCACTGCCAGAATACACGCGAGCGCACACAATTGAAGAAAAGAAAAAACACGAAAGAATCTATCACTTTAAATATTATAACCCAAATAGAAGTTTCTCTGTTATGGTGATAACAGAATTTTACGAACTTTAAGTTTAAAAAAAATGCTAAAAATGTTTACCTTTTTTTAAAGAATTTATTTTCATTTTTCACATAAAATCAAATTATCTTATTTTAATTTCTTTTTTAAAATATTTTCCATTTTTTTCGTTTTTTGTTAGTTATCAATATTTTACACACTTTTCAACTTTACACTGCACCATTTTTTAAATGAAATTTTCCATTTTTCGCTGATTTATATTTTTATTTATAATTTAAGGTTTCAATTCAAATAATAAAAAGATTCACAATTAAAATTTATAAACATTTTCTTTTCAGACTATAATAAAACGAAAAAATCTGCATTGCGAATTTCTTTTCTTTTATTACAAGAAAATAAAAATAACTTTCCAAACAATTAAAATTATATCTTTGATGTTGTTTTTCTTTTATTTACATTTAAAAAGAAAAAGGAGAAATCTTAATACCTTTATGACACGTTAGAATTTTATGAAAATCTTATTCTTTTGTTAAATACATTCCTTAAAGAAGAAAAATAAATCACAGTATTTTCACTTATTTGGTTTACTTGAGAAACATTATTAAATTTTAGTAATTTACAAGACTGAAAAATTGTTTATGAAAACTTCATTCAACAAAAAAAAAATCACCGACAAACACGAAACACGGAATGTAATGTTGCCACAACATATTGAAGTGAGTTCAAAACTATAACTGACTATTGACGGAACAAAATATTTTCTCTACCAAAAGACATAAAAAACATGATTTTAATGTTTTTCCTCAAACACAAAAAAAAGCAAATCGTGTTTTCTCATTTTATGTTGTTTAAGAATTTTCGGTTTTTCTTCATTTCAATATTTCGGGGGTTAAAATATTTATACGAGCTGATGCTTTTTTTTATTTTGTTCGTGAATACTTTCAATGATTTTTCTCTAGTTTTTCTTTGCCGACATGCGTTGTAACGTTTTGTTACTGAACGAAGAAAAATTATCGGTGACAGGCGTAGGAGAAAAATTGAACGAAAAATGGAATATTGGAAATTTTCTTGTTAGAAATATATAAAAATGGTCAAAGCATTCGATTACCGAATTTTGTAAATGAATGCAAAGATAAAAATAATATAGGGCTGTGGTAGTTGCATTAGATATAAATTGCAATGATGATGACCTACTTTTTAGATGTCGTTTAGATTAAACAATAATATTATATATCTACGAGGTAAAAACTTAAATAATCGTGATAATTAATAGAGATAATTTATTCCAATTCCAGATATAAAGCATTATAGTTAAAGGAAGCTCTTAAGCAAAAGTCTGTAATCAAAATGCAAAAGAGTTTTTGAAGACATTATTTGTGAATAAATCTGGATATGTATTATAAATTAGATTTTCATTGACGTTTCGGTAAAAGAATTGCAATTTGAGATTGCTCGTAACAGGAGTTAAAAAACTTTAAAATAAAAAAGTGATCAACACTTAGATGTATATAGCAATCTAGAATTAATTTGAGCACGATGCTGTATTTGTGAAATTTTGAAATACCATAAAGATTATTTGAACTATGGGTTAATAAAGAAGTTGATTTTGTAAACAGACATGTAATGCGACAAACAAATATTGAATTCTGCCAAACATAAAAGAATTATGGTTATTGAGCTGCCGTGGGTAATCATAATTTAAAATTTTTCACGTGCCAGCGGAGAAAGATAAATGATTTAGAGGTTTCTAAATACGATGTACTGCGTAGTAGTAATTAAGAATAAGAAAATGTATCACAACAGCACATTAAAACCTTTTAAAACCTATGTTGCTCCCACAACAACATGCACTCAAATGCATGAACGCAATTTTTTTTGCTAGTTTGTTTTTTTTTTTTTTTCAGAAATAAAAAATCCCATCACATCACAACAAAATATATGCATAGACCAATATTTTAAAAATAGAATGGAGGAAATAAAAATAAAATATGAAATAGAAACCAAAATTTTAAACAATTTGCAGGAACAACACCAAAACTGGGTTGCCAATAATCCAACAAAAAGGCAAAATGAGTGTAGTTAATTAAAGCTTTTTGATACAATAGTAACTAGTTTATTAACTTTTTTAATATATAAAAAATTAAGCAACTGAAAACTGCATGAATCCAGTATTATATGACAACCCTCTCATCCATGATCTATATTTCAAAGAATCTCTATAAGTAATGGATTTGAATTTAATTAAATTAATTATGAAAAATAAATAAAATGTTCATGCTTATTTCTAGTTTTACCAAATAATTAAAAACTTGTTACAAAGCTTATAAAAAATATTTACTCTATTTTTAAAAAAAGTTACTCTTATTAAGTTAAACTAAACCGAATGAAACGAAGTTGTACAAAAAACTCTCATTTTATTTTAACATAAATTAAAAGGTTTTCCCAAATTTCAAAGTTAATTAAAAAGTTTGTTGTGCAATTTTGCAGCAATTTTTTTTATTTTGCAGCAACCGTTTTTATTTTAAGTTGCATTTTTTTTCTCAAATCTAAATAAAATATTTAAACTAAATTTTAATTTATCGTAAAAGTGAGTAAAAATAATTTCTCTATATGTTATTTAATTTTGTTGCCATTGGCTTTATATATGCATATTTTGTAATAAAATCGATTGTGCAATATCAGTTTTATTTGTTTTTGTTTTTTTCTTGAGTAAATTGCACCTTAAATAAATTATTATTTAAATATTTAATTAAAGTACAATTTATCAGAAACTCACATTCATGATTGATAAACATCAGTGTAATAAATTGTGTTCAACGAGACTTTAGCGTGTTTTCTGTACTTTTAGAACGATTATTTTTTTGTATCAAGTAAAAAATTAAAACAAAAGAAAGCAAGATGGAAGTATAAATAAATTTTAAAGCTTTGACTAATATCTTGATTAGAAATAATTTGCAATGGAAAGTTTAGTAAACGTTAAACATACAAATTTGTTGTTTGCGATTTAACAATATGTGGTTTCGTTTTCCTTCCCCCCCCCCCTCTCTCTCTCTCTATCTATCTCTCTCTCTCTCTTGCTCTAATTCTCTTTTTTTGTTTCCATCTCTATCTCTTTATCTTTCTCTCTCTATCTCTCCTATTTTTCTTTCAATCGCTTGCAGTTGTATGTTTTTTTTAAATAAAATGTTTTGTGTATGCTATTTGTGTCACAACAACACATTAAAACTTTTTAAGACCTAGATCCCACTACGACATGCATTTTAAGGTTTTGATGATATCACATGATAAAAAACAACAGGCCAATGGACTTCAAAAATAAATAACTAAACAATAAATCCAATCAAATATAAAATATGACATAGGGCAAAAGTTCATAATAAAGCGGAGGAAATAAAAATAAAAGAAGATGCGAAAAGCAACTCCTTACAAAATTATTGCAGCAACAAACCTAAAATGTTATTGGTAACAATCCTGCTAGTCAGATATTGCTTAATCATGCGATCTTTCTCAATGGCCAAAGTCCACAAATATAGTAATATGGGGCTCATTATTCGAGCAATAAATACCATCAAGGATTATTACATAACTAAGATGTTCCTAGGCTACTGGTATATCACTGCTTTTTTCAGTGGTATATGATATCTCACGTTTATTCGTATACCAATAACTGGAACTGGAGGAGACGTGGTTGTCACACAATAAAATCAAAAATTAAAAAAATTACAAATCAACAAAATCTGAGCTCTCCATGCCTAATTACCTTACATTAAATATTCAACTTGGTCATATTCTATTTATAAATAAAACTAACTCGTGCTTCATCAACAAAATGAGAAAAAACCTTTTATTTCCAATTATATATGTAAAACGACTAGTTTTGCCTTTTTAAAAGTTGGGAAATGAACTGTTACAAATTTTAAAAAGTTTGTTGAGTGTATCTTCGTTCCGCGCTTTATTTCATTTCATGTTATTAATTTATTTTATGATCAGATATAATTTTCCGATAACACAAAGATGTTTCGTGTTAGATTAGTAACACATTTCTAAACAGAAATAAAATACTTTCACTTTTCCAAATATTTGTATATACTTTGGTCTGAAAGACCTTAGTATTACGTTCTCGTTCCAAAAGTGAAATTCTTACCCCCACTTTTTTGGCATTTCACGACGTCTTAGGACCTACTGATTCTAAAAAATGTATGTCTGTCTGCCGGCAGTCACAACCGTCGTTACAGAGACAGCCACTAAATTGATTTAAAAAAACTTGATTCTAAACATAGGTTAACTTAATGGGACGAGTTGAAAGCATGATTATTGATTGGTTATTGTATTAAAGGTGATTATTGATTATTGTATTGATTGATTATTGTATTAAAGGTATGTCAAAAAATACCGTTAGTCAAAAGAATGATTTTCATTTATTTTTAACCCAATTCTTGAAAAAACATAAAATTAATTATTTTTTTGACATGAAATGTAATTGCAAATGAAATTGGACATGGAATATGGTTCTATTCAGTTTCAAGTTCTCACAATTAATAGGAACACTTGGAAAATATTAAGTTGTTGCCGATTAAATATCTTGTTTTAACAAAAAAAAACAATTTTTGTGTTATTCCAGATTCCACGACCTCTGAATAACAGGAACAGTTAATACGTATTAAAATGAAATTAAAAACTAATATAAAACAAAATAATTATAGACGAGGAAATAAAGCACTAAACTTAAGCAAAGTGGCAGAGTAAGTTGGATCGGGATGCGGTTTTTTGCATTCAATTCAGGAAGCCATCAGAAAAAATTGTGAACATAGCTACTTTTTGGTAAATAACTTCTGGAGTACCTAGGGGCCACGGCGGGTTACATGCACCTCATCTCCTGGAACTTTCCATAAATTCAGCTCGAAATTGATCGAAGCTCGTTACTCGGGGATTTTTTAGGTCGTTAAACACGAATATGATATCGGCGATGACCCTCGGAGCCCAGGTACTCCCAGGGCGATTCCTCGTAAATAAAATTTATTAATTTAATAAAAAAAACCTTTTAATTGTATGTAAGTTCAATTCTAAATGATAAACAAAAAGAGCATTTTTGTTTTAGATTGACTTGTCAAAATTTATACTAGGACTAGGGCAGGCTAATTCTTTAATTTTTTTTTGTGGTGAATATAAACGTCAAAAATTAGTTTTAGACTTCAAAAAATTAGATTTAGCTGTATTGACACACGGCCTTAATGATTAAAACGGTTATCTTTTGTAGCTAAAATTTTAATTTTGGTTTCGAAGTGTGGCAAATTCAAAATAATATACTAAATTTTCTTGGTTTATAGTTGCAAAAATGTTCCTTTTTAATTTTGCAAAACCTATTTTTCAAAATTTAAACAAATGTATTTTATTTTATTTTATACACATTTTAATTGAATTTTAAAAAACAATTTTAATTTTATTATTTCTCTTACACGTGTTTTCATCTTTTGATCATCCTTAAAGTGAAAACATTTGCAATTAAATCTAAAAATTCCTTCATCGACAACGTAAGCTAATTAGATTTATGTGGACTTCCCCGGGTACAATCCTAGTTTATCATCCCAAATAGATTTGCGTTTTTTTTTCAGATAAATAGAAAGATTAGGTCCTCTGCATTCTAATTATGAAAAAAAAATTGCGGAAATGAGGGGGTCAAAAGTTATAAAGGATCAAACTTTCAATTTTACCTTGGTCCCCTTTGGTTTTTTTTTAGTTTTTTTTTCTTTTTTTTTTTATTTTTATTTATCAAAAGTTATAAAGGATCAAACTTTCAATTTTATCTTGGTCCCCCCTTTGGTTTTTTAGAATTTTTTTTCGACTCAATTCTGCGATCTTGCACAATTTCGATCGGAGATAGCAACGCCCCCCCCCACGTCCTCCCTCCTCGCGTTTTTCCGCGTTACCTGCGCCACGGGCGGGAGGAGGGCGGAGGGAGGAGGGCGTGGGGTGGGTCGCGTTGGGGGAGGGGGGCCGTGCTATCTCTGATCGAAAAATTGAGTCAAAAAAAAATTCAAAAAAACCAAAGGGGGGACCAGGGTAAAATTGAAGGTTTGATCCTTTATAACTTTTGACCCCCTCATTTCCGCAAATTTTTTTTTTTTCATAATTAGGATGCAGAGGACCTAATCTTTCTATTTATCTGCAAAAAAACGCAAATCTATTTGGGGGGATAAACTAGGAATGCTCCCTACCCCGAATTTATACATGTCAAGAATAACAGTTGTTTTTCAATTATACTTGAAATGGGGTTAAGTACAAAAATCTTCTTGTCTGATAGCTGCAAAAGTATCATAAACATATCTCTTCCATATCTGTCTATGTTAATACATATAGGACTACAAATTGACCAAGTGCCAGCCATTGATTTCACATTGATTGAGAATTGAAATGTTTCCCCATTCTATGAATTCACACAAAGTATTGTCTAGAAATTTAATGCAAAAAATTCCATATAATGTAAAAACATTTCCATAATATGGAGTCTAATGACAGTGGAAAAATTCAACTTAAGTAAAAACTAAATAAGTGGTAAAGAAGTTTCAACTTCGAAATTGTCATCGCCTCAACGGCGTAATCGATGGCATGTCTGCCTAAGGATTCGAGCCAAGCACTGGCGAGGAAGATTCGGAATTCATCCGAAACACGAGAAATGTGAAATGGAGTTTTTTTCTGAGAAACTTCAAACCATACGTTTGAATTGAAAAAATTCCCATTGCTTCTTTACTTACTTGAGTTTAATGATCTCAAAAATCCCCAATATCTCTTCCATGTTCATGGAAAAGTGGAGATGTGGCTTCCGTTTCTTTTTCAATGTGGGGTAGAAAAATGTGGGGTACAAAAACACAATTTTTGTATATATTTCTTATTTCTGAATTTAGAGACATTTTGTTCCGTGCATGTTTCTTGTACTTTATTGACCTCTGCTATTTTTAACTCTGCAATGTTTTTGGATATTAGGGGTTCTTTCAAAAATATTATCGCTAGATCAACTGGAACGTTTTTATACAAAGCAGTTAGGTCGAAAAAAACATGATTTCCTGATCCTCTAACTCAAAATATTAAATTATCGTTTATGTTATTGCACAAATTTCTAACTTTTAACTTTTTTTCATACCAAATTAAATCTAACCAACCAGCGCATAAGTTATTACTTAAAAATCAACAAGCTCTTAATCGTACAACAGTTTTCTATTAAGTTTTGATTAAATAAAATATAATTTCATCTCACGCATTCCAACCATCCTTAATTTTTATAAATAATTGTTAAACGTTCATTCAATTTCTATTTTACAATATTTTAAAGAAAACCCATCATGATTTTCCCAAAGGAAAAATTTAGAGTTTTTACGACAGTTTGCCTTCGTTTTTTTTTTCTTGTTTCTTAAATAAGACAAAAAAATTTAACGCGTTCCGGTGTGACGCATTTTAATTTTTGTTTTGTTTTTAATTTTCTTTTTTTATTACTAACAACAAAACTAAACAAAACAAAATTGAACAAGCATAACAAAATTGTAAATAAAAAGTTTTCAAAGTAAAAGAAATGAAATTTTTTTGGGATTATATATTAAGAAGAAAATGAAGACGAAAAGTTTTCTATCTATTACAGAATTAATAGTTTCATGGGACGTATGCTTTAAAGATTGAGTTTGGTTAATTGTGCTTGCGTTTCGGTACGAATTTATTTTCAAACAAACGAATTAAAATAATCACAGAAAATCAAAATAGTATATTACATATCGAGCTGGAAAGTTTTTGATTTCCGTCATGGATTTTTATAGCAGGCGAGGCAGATATGAAGTTTTCTCCTGATGCTAGTTTATTCACAAACGGTCGATTTAAAGAATTTAAAACTAAATTTTAAACAAATATTAAATTACGAATTGTAATTCACTAGACTGAGATTTAAAGAGATTTTGAATTATTAAGTATTTTTGTGAGCAATAAAACTCATGTAACTAAGAAAATCATTTTGAATGTTTCAATTCGAGAGCATTTTTGAATTTTTCTCAAAGAAAACCTTAATTTCTCTTTTAAGCGTTGCAGACATGGGCTTCGAAATTTTCTCATCAATGCAATGATTTGAATGTGGTGAATATGGAATATCAAGGCGTTTTTGGAAAAAAAAATTTCATCATTACCTACTTCGGGTGACTTTGAAGACAATTTCCAACTAGTGGACGCCAACTATCTAACTAACACCGATTTAAATTCAAAATTTTCGTATATACAGAAATCTACATCCAAATAAAGACTAGAATGGAAACAGACTTCGGTCTGTGTTAAGGGTTTTTATATAGATTGCGGCAGAAGGCTTTTATAATGACATCGTTTTTAGTTTTGGGCAGAGATGATATTAAACATAAAATATGAAGGGGTTGAAATCTCAAGGCTTTGAAAATAACAAGACTTCGGTCTGTTTTAAAAAATTTTATATACAGGGTGGGCCAACTTGGACTGACTGATTTGAAATGCTTATAATTTTTGTATTTTTAAATTTTTTTTATTTTATTTTTGTTGCAGATAATACAAAATTTTATAAAATTTTATAATATCATCATACTCAGTGCAAGAACGTGTAAAAATTGTTGAATTTTATTATGTTTCCGGACGATCAATTGTTATAACGCAAAGAAAATACCGTCAGCATTTTAATACTGCAGAGGCTCCCAGTGTAAACATGATAAGAAGTTTAATGACCCGTTTTGAGAATTTGGGTTCAGTGGGTGATCAACAACGAACAAATGTTGTTCGTCCTGTTCGCACTGAACAAGCTATAGACGCTGTACGAGAAAGTGTTCACATTGATCCAACTGTTTCTACTTGTCGACGAGCTACTCAATTGAACATCTCCAGAACAAGATGGAGCTACAGCTCATACCGCAAGAGCCACATAGCACTTCTACGAGAACTTTTCGATAACCGAATAATTTCAAAAAATGCAGATTTCGCGTGGCCACCTCGTTCTCCAGATTTGACGGCCCCAGATTTTTTTTTGTGGGGTTTCTTAAAGGAAGGAGTTTACGTCAACAAACCACAAAATATTCAGGAGCTAAAGCATAATATTCGGACAGAAATTGCTCAATTGAAAGCAGAAACGTTGCGCAACGTAATGCAAAATGTCTTAAGTAGAGCCATTAACTGCCAAAAAGAGAATGGAAGCCATCTAAAAGATATAATTTTTCATATTTAGCTTAAAAAAAATTTATAATTTATACTTTCATTTACAAAAAAAATAAAACAAAAAAATTTAAAAATACAAAAATTATAAGCATTTCAAATCAGTCAGTCGAAGTTGGCCCACCCTGTAGTATTCAGCAAATGGCTTTTATGACGATATTGTTTTTAGTTTTGGAGAGCTTTGTATATTAAACAAAAAATTCTTTGTATGTTGTATAGATGTTACTTTAGGTGCTGATTGAAGAATCATCGTAATACATAGATTAATTAAACACATGTTGTTGTTCCATATTTTGAGATTTTATTTATCACATTATTTTATATATAATAAGCCGCTCAATCGATTTCAACTTATTATATCATCGTCGCACCCATCTTGAATGACCAGATCCCAGTCGAACAAGCTGGTTTTCGTTCCAATTGCAGTTGCACCGACCAACTGCTCGCTTTGACATCCTACACTCAGAGAATTTTGTTAGTAAATTTAATAACCGTCCGTTTTAAAAATGTGTAATAAGTTATTTTATCAATCTAATAACGATTTTTATTAAAGGAATGGCCACATTCGTTCGATTAATACTTTTTGTTATTATTTTAATAAAAATGTTTATCAAAATAAAAATACGGTCAATATTATTTAAAAAATCACAACGGTTGATTAAACTAATAACCAATTCTTATTAAAATGATGAATTCAAACAATCAAATAAAAAATTATGTGATTAACGTAGAGCTATTAAAATAAAAACATAAATTATTATTTTTGTAGTTAATTTTAATAACCATTTTATTAGATTAATCATCGACGTTTTTACTTTCAAAACGTAGGTTATTAAATTAATAATAGTATACATTAATCTTACTTTAGGTTATTATTTTTAATAACGATTAATAAAATATTGGTAAGAATCACAGTTTATATCCAGACGCTGAATAAACAACTGTAAAAAATATTTAAAAGTTTTGTGAAAAGTTAAGAGTGTTAAGAAAATTGAAAAAGTAAGATTATTTTATTAAACGATAACGTTTGGTATGTGAAACTTTGTAAATTTTTGTACTGTCTATGGTGTGGTAAAAATAATTGGTTTTTCAGTTCCTGAAGCAGATTCATCAGACAGAACATGTAGAAATTTTGTTCGATGAACAGAGTAGCTAGGCTAAAATTGAGTCTGCATGGGACAGGACTAAACAACTGAGACTCAGCGACATTTCAAAATTAAAATCAACTTCGGAAATTTTAACCAAATGGAAGCAATTTAAATTACCGCTTGGTTATAAACTGGTAATTAATAATTCAATATTTGTATATTTCAATAACATTTTAATTATAATTATAATAATATATATATAATAATTATAATTAATTATAATAATATTCCTTTTAAAATTTTCAGATAGACATTTATTTTAAAGCAATGTTTCCGAAAGCCTGCGATTTTGGTTGTAAATTACCAACCATTTATTCAGAAAACTCAGCCCATTTTTGAAGAACAAATTAAAGATGAAAAGTTAAGAGAGATGGTTGAAGAACTTCGCAATACAGAGAATATGACAGAAAGTAAGTTTTTTAAATTTGTTTTTTAACCAACAAAACTTTATAGTATAAAATTTATAAGAAATACACTGTTCGATATTCTTAAAACAGTTTTGCCATTATAGGCGAAACTGTTCAAAATGATGAAGAGATGTTACAAAAGTATTTCGATAAAAAATTACCAATTCAGCCTCTTTTGTTAATTAGTGGGTCGATAATAAAGCCAACTAGTATGCTTTGATAATGTACGGTATGAAGTTTATACAACATGGAATAGTAGATTCTTGTATTTTTTTTTTTTTTTTTTATAAAATGTGTTGTGTAGTAGGAATTACATTATGTATCACAATAACACATAAAAACCTTTTAAGACCAAGGTCCCACAACAACATACGTTCAAAGGTGTTGATGGACGTAAATCTTTCTGTTTTTGTTTTTTTATATTTTTTGTTAAAGAATGAATAACTAAACAAAAAATCCTATCACTTACAAAATATGACATAGGCCAATATTTTATGATAGAATAGAGAAAATAAACGTAAATTAAAAAGTAAATAGCAAATTTTTACAAAAATTTGCTGAAACAAAACAAAAATGTAGTTGCCAATAATCCAGCCGGTTGCATATTCCTTGATCTGATCCTGTGACGCACCGTCTTTCTTAAAGATTAAAGCCCACACATAGTTATATGAAGGCTCGTTTCCTTAAGAAAGCAATAGCGTCTCATCATCAAGGATTATTTCACAGCTAAGATTGAGGGTGCTACCGTTGACTGAATACAGTTCATCCGCCACTACCCTTAAGATGTCACCTTGGCTAGTGATATCTCACTGCTATTGCCAGTGGTATGTGATATCTCACGTTAACTCGTATGTCAATAGCAGGGACTGGAGTACGCGGGGTTGTCACACCCGTAGATCAAAAATAAAAAAAAATTTCAAAACAATAAAAACTGATCCCTCCATGCGGAAACTGCTGAAAAACTGATCCCTCCATGAGCTTAGAATGAAGGCAATTCTTCGCGAGGATGAAGTTTCCCAAAACGAGCGTAGCGAGTGGAGGGAATCCTCCGAGTGAAGAATTGCAATCATCCCAAGCGAATACAAGATGCTATTTTATCCACGACTGTAAAATATTTCGTTTAATTTCCAGTTTTCATGCAAAAATTTGTATCGCCATATTGAAATAAAAACATCAAAGATAGCGAAAAACAAAACAAGTTTGTTGTTTAATTTGTTAGGGGAATATTTAATAAACTATAGAGCTGTTAAAGAATTTTAATCAAATTCACTAGTTGTGGAATGAATACAATTACAATGGAAGACATACGCATGGAAAGCATATATTCTTTAGTCGTGGATAAAGTAATTGATGTGTGCTTCAAAATATTTTTTCTATGCGAAAAGTCAATTCACTAGTGAAAAAGAATAACAAATTATAGTTGCTATGGTTTTTCATATAATTTTATAAAGTACTTTAAAAAACGTAACCATGAAAAAATAGAATATGAATTTTGAATGTTTTGTTGTCGATTTATAACTTTATAATTTATAGTAAATATCGATCATACATATACTATCATAGAAAAAATTGCATTTCCAAAGCGAGATAAAAACGTTTTTCGTTCGTAAACATGTCTCACTCGACGCTAGCGCGTCTCGTGAACATATGTTTACTCACGAAAAAACAAAGTTTTCATCTCTTGTAAGAAAATATACTATTATTTATTCAACTTAAAATATCTGCAATCAGCAACTAATTTTGGAATTTTTTCCAAAATTATTTTTATACATTGAAAGGCGATAAAAAAAAGAGCATATTATTCGGTCAAGATTGATTTGTTAAATTCAAATCAATAATATATATTATTAGTTTAGCTATGTAAATTTATTTTTTAATTAATAAAAATATAGTAAAATATAATAAATATTACTATATTTTTTATTTTATATGCGCACATAGACTCCTTTTGTTCTTTTAATTTTTGTCACATATAAATTTAAAAATACTCTAAAGCAAAACTATGAATTATTTTAGAATTAAAACTGTGAAATATAAATACTTTAAGATTAAATGAAGATAATTGAAATAAATAAAATCGTTAATAAAAAATTTATGCTCTCTTTTATTTAAAAAGTGTAAAATATAAGTTCCATTATTAATTTAATAAGTTTCATTATTAATTTAATAACATCTATTATTGATTTAATAAGAACCTATTATTAATCTAACTAAATTGTATTATTAATCTGATAACCTAATATTATTTTAAAAACAACTTTATTATTATAATAATATATGTCATTTATCCAAGGGATACCTAATATAAATGTAATCCATTATGTTATTATTCCAATAAGAATTTTTCTAAATATAAACGCTATCGTTTTTAGATTTAAAATTTAATTTTTTTTTTGTTAGTAAATATTACGAACAAATAATATTAGTTTAATAATGCCTGTTATTACAAAATTAGTGAAAATAATCACAAGTTGTGATTAGCTGTATAATAATCACCAAATTATTAATCTAATGGCTATTTTGATAGTTTTTAATAACAGAATTCTCTGAGTGTATATTGAAGCTGGGTATCAAAATCAATTAAAAACAGGCGCAGTATTCATCGATCTCACTGCAGCATATGACACGGTCTGGCAAATTGGAATAATATATAAGCTGTTCAACGCAATACCTTGTAGCACCATCTCACGTTTAGTTAACAACATGCTGAGTAATTGTGTATTCAAAGTCCATCTAAATAATTCCTGTAGTAGGTCAAAAAGGCTAAACAATGGTTTGCCACAGGGTTCCGTCCTGGCGCCTTTACTTTTTAATCGATACATTCACTAAAATTCCTGGCACAACATCAAAGAAACTTGGTTACGCTGATGATTGGAGCCTGGCCACTCCAAACAAAGACATGAGTGTCTTGGAAGATTTGCTTTCAACTGACCTGGCGATAATAAATGACTATTTTCGAACGTGGAGCTCATTTCCTAATCTAAGTAAAACCGAGAGTTCTTGTTGCCACTTAAACAACAATCTGGCAAAACATGAACTATCAGTGTTATTTAACGGCACTGTCATAAAATACTATCAACAGCCAAAGTACATGGGAGTTACTCTCGATATAACTCTTTCTTTTAAACTCCACCTAGAGAAAAAGTCAAAAAAACTTAAAATGAGAAACAATATATTGCACAAACTGGAAGGCTCGACAAGGAGCACTACTCCAGTTACCCTCCGCAATACTGCTGTAAGTCTGCTTTACTCATTGCAGAGGCTCCTCAATGTGACTGTGGTGCTCCACAACAAACCATAAAACACATTGCAACTGTCTGTCCGATTATTATTTGACGATATAATGGTGGCATCGATAGACTCACTCGATGTAAACATCTAATGTTCAAATGTGCTGCCCAATGTTCAAATATTTCATTTTTTACCTTTTAACTAAAAGACGCTCAATCAAATCGATTATAAGGTCATTTAATGTGTATTCATGTTTTGTTTTAGATAGATTTCATAGAAAAATCTACCTATTTTGAGTTTTATTTTTATTTTTATGTGTCACAAAAAAACCATACCAAACCAAAAAAAAATGTCATCGTCGGGCGCTTACAATTCTTTGTAAAAGTTCCAGGAAAAAAAATCATCAAATTACAAAATCAAAAGTTAAACGTTTTTCAAAATTTCAAAAATATTTAAAAAATTATTACAAAACCAAAAATTTAAACTTATTTACCAAATTGTTTAAGCCAGACAGTATCAGTTGTATAAGCACTTCAAAAGTCAAGTAATTCTATATGGATTAAGATAAAATATTTTGTTTAATAAATTAAATTTAAGACAAAAAATTGTCGAAAATTTAAACTGCAGGAGTTTTTTACATCCACATATGGCATTGCGTAACATTATCGAATGTCTACCAACTCAATGCAAAATATTGTAAATGTTTTTTCATTTTGGAAGCTCAATTGATTGTTTCTAAATACAATACAACAGATGAATACATATACTTCATTGCAATCACCATATATAATTAATCTCCCAATCAGCATTCAAATGATGATCATAATAAACAATAAAATACCACAATAATCATCAAGGTTCATACTCGTATCTCATTCTTCATTGAGAGTTTTTTTTTTTCATTTTATTATATCATCAAACAAATATGAAAACATTGAAGATAAGCTAAGCTGGTTTTCTTTGTTTTTTTTTTGACAATAAAACATTTAATTTTATATTTTCCGGTTATTTCAAATACAATTATATTTTTATTATTAATTTTTGCTTTTTCGTTTTATTATGTAAGTTTTTCATTTGAAGGAAAATTTCTGTATTGTATATAATACGTACAATTCTACAATTATCATTATATATTTTTTATTCGCCTACATATTAAAGTGTTACTTTATTACTGTGATTTGCGGCTTTAAAGTATCACTTTTCAGCTATTTATTTTGTTGTCATAGCTACGTCCAAAAAAGTAAAAAGCATTTGTATATGTTTAAATTCTATGAAAAATAAAAATTTTTATCAAAGCAACCCTTAAATTCAAAATTTCATTATCCAATTAAAATAGTTGTTATCATTTGTTATCATAGGCTACACAATAATTTGGAAAAAATAATAAATACTTTGTCAAAGGTTACTTGTTCCACATATTTTTATTTTAAAGTTTATGGAAATTTATAATTTTAATTTAGAATAAACAAGTTTTCTTAAAATATTTTGCTTGCGGCGAATAAAAAATAGTATATGATGCACGGACGTAAGCTATTTTGGACTTAATGTGGGTGAAAATCTCGGCTAGCGCCTCGATTTGCAAACTCCACATCCGTCCAAAATCTTTAGCTTTACGTCCTAGCATCATAATGTACTAATTTTATTGCAAACAATTTTTTTAATAAAATATGTTTTGTAGTAGAATTTACATTATATGTCACAACAACACATAAAATCATTTAAGACTAAGGCCCCACATCAACATTCGTTTTAAGGTGGGTGTTGATAAACAGATTTTTTTGAATTTCGCTTTAAAGAATGGATAACTAAACAATAAATCCTATCACATAATAAAATATCAAATATGCTATTATTTTATGAAAAAGTTTCACGAACAAAACATAGATTAAGGGCCCAATAATCCCGTTAGTTGCCTCAATGGTTAAAGCTCATACGTAGAGCTTTATGAAGGTTCGGTTCTACGAGCAAGCAATATAGCGTAGCATCATCAAGAAATATTCCATAACTCAGATTGAGGGTGCTGCTGTTGACCGAATGTAGTTGAAGGAAAACGTGTTCTAGCTAAACCGAGTTGAGAAAACAAAATAAAAAATCGGCTTATTTTATAATTTTATTAAAGTACATATAGAAACTATGCTCAAACTAGCACATTCATGAAAAAAGAAAATTTTATCGATCCGAAGTAACTTTGAAATTAAATTGCTCAAGAACGGCTATACTGATTTTTTTTTTTTTTTTTTTTTTTTTTTTTTTTTTTTTTTTTTTTTTTTTTTTTTTTAGAAAGAAATCTAAACCTATGATTTCACATAATATTAAATTAAGATTAATAAATATTAACTAAGGATATCCTAGTCGTCTAGAGGAATACTAATTTCCAAATTACAAAAAAAAAAATAAAGAAACAAACAAAACAGATAAAACCAAGAGTAAAACATTAAAATCATTTAAAATAAAATTGTCAAAAATTATACTAATTATACTCTTATAAAATATACTCTATACAATAAAAAATTTTTTTTTTTTTTACAATAAAAAATTACAAACTAGCAATGATTCGAAGGACTGATTTGTGCTTTAGTGTAGTACTCTTTAATCTTGTTTTTCAAATTACATTTATCTATATTAAACTCAAAAAGATGTGAAATTTCATTAAAGGAAGATGCCATGGCATTAATTGGTTCAAACCTCCCATACTTGGTTCTGTGGTATTGGATGTGTAAAAACTCGTGTCTGCGAAAATTTTTTGCCGGGACGTTAAATAATATATTTTCAAGAATATAAGGAGAATTTATGTGTCCGTTTATGATGTTTGACAAGAAACAAGATGATAGCAGTTTCCTTCTATCACACAGGTTAAGGATATTGTGAGTATGGCATCGTTCTAAATAAGGTGGTAAACGTGCAATATTTTCATGAAATGGAACTTGTGGGTCATATATTCCTCCGTTTTTGTAGTATAGGAATACAAGAAATTTTTTTTGCACTTTTTCAATTCGGTCTTCATACACTGCGTGATAAGGGTTCCATACCTGAACGGCAAATTCTATCTGCGAAGGAACATAAGCAAAGTAAAGCCTTAATATGCAGTCTATATCATATATTTCTTTCGTCCAACGTTTTAAAAACCCAAGCATTTGATTCGCTTTAGCTATAGATATATCAATGTGTTTACTAAATGTTAGATTTTGTGAAAAAGTTATTCCCAAATCTCTAACTTCATTAACTTTTGTCAATTGTGCGTTATTATACTATAGCTGAATTGGATTGGATTTTTTTTCCGATAATGACTAATAACCTTACATTTAATGATATTCAGTTCTAAATTCATCCTACTACACCATTCATTGATATTGTCAAGGTCGTCCTGAAGAAGAATACAATCCTCCACAGTGTTGATGATTTTAAAAACTTTCATATCATCAGCATAGATAAGTATATGAGCATTACTGATGGCCTTTGTTATTCCATTTATAAAACATAAAAAAAACCATGGACCCAAATGAGAACCTTGTGGAACACCAGATGTGACATTGATGGAGTGAGAATATTTTCCGTCTATGCAAACGTACTGACTTCGATCTGTTAGATAAGATTTTATCCACAGTATAAACTGTTTCGAGAGGCCCGATTCATATAAAGAGTTCAAAGTTTTCATGTGGCTACACGAATCAAAGGCTTTACTAAAATCTGTGTGAATTGTGTCCACTTGTTTGTGCGCTTCAATAGCTTTTAAAGTAAAACTAGTATATTCTATCAAATTAGTGACCGTCGATCTACCTGGAAGAAAACCATGTTGGTGAACTGATATAGAGTTAGTTAACTGTTCCTTAAACATATTACAAATAACGGCTTCAAAGAGCTTAGGAATCATAGATGTACAAGATACCCCTCTATAACACTTTATATCATTTCTGTGCCCTGATTTGAAGATAGGTGTAATTTTTGATGTCTTCCATTTTTCAGGGAAATAATGAGAAACAAGCGATTCATTGAATAATATTGCCAAAGGAACAGAAAACTCAGTACTAAACCTCTTAAGAATATAAGATGGTATTCCGTCAGGACCACACCCATCATTAAAGTTGTTAAGAGTTTCAATGATGGTTTGCTCCGTTATTCTAGGTATATCTATACATGTACTGCTATGGTCATTTGACATTTCTTCAAATTTATGATTGTGAATATCCTCGTCCTTGTATACGGATTGAAAGAAATCTGCAAACATGTTACTAATTTCTTGTTCATCTGAAGAATGAACATCATCCAAGGACATGGTTTTTGGGAAGTCGGGCGTTTCACGTTTGGACCGAAAATATTTCCAAAAATGCTTCGGATCAGATGTGATTTTCGTTTGCAGGTTTTCCATATATTTAGCGAATCTCTCTTTATAATAATTATCAAAAACGTTAAGACGTTCCCTAAAAATGTCAGATGTACATGTGGTAGTATTAAGCAGCATATTACGGTAAGCTTTACTCTTTTTATTTTTTAAATTAATTAAGATATTATCATACCAAGGAGGATATTTTTCTTTGGTAATTGTTTTTACATATGGAACAAATTTTTCAAATCCAATCGAAACTAAATTATAAAAATTATCCACACTTTCATTTATATTGTCATGTTTAAGTTCCGATTGCCAGTTTATACCCCTTAAAAATCCAGTGAAACCCTCTTGTATCCTTTTAAAGTCTAAACGAAATTCAGTAACATTTACCGACCGATCAGATACTTTATTACTCTTTAATTTGAAAGATATTTCCAGACTTTTATGATTAATGTCGTTCACTACAAATGGACACTTAGATTCCGCAATATAACTGAAATCGGGTTCGTTAACAAATATTAAATCAAGGAATTTGTTCCTGTCGTTACAAATATGATTTAATTGGTACATACCAAGGGAAAAAATGGTATCGATGAACACTGATTCAATATTATTTGTTACATTGGATGGAAGCATACAATTAGATTCCTCATCAAAGTTCCAGGTTAAATTAGATAAATTAAAATCACCAAAAACTAAAACTTTGTCTTCAGGATTAATGTCCAGGCAAATTTCACTAATTACCTCACAACAATTAGCATAAACAGTATACGATGAACATGGTGGAATGTATACGACAAATAAAAATATAATTTGTTTCCCAAGATTAATTTTAACACAAAGCATTTCAAGACAGTCAAATGATAATTTAATACACTCACTTATGAAGTTAGATTTAATTGCTATAAGAACCCACCCGCCAGACTTTTTGTGGCTGGTCAGCTTCGAGCGGTCACATCGATACACAATATATTCAGGTGGAAAAAATTCAGAGCTGATTATGTTTACGTTCAAAGATGTTTCACACAGGATGTATCCGAAAAATTCCGATTTTAAGACAAAATTATGAAATTCCGCTGCTTTAGAAGACATTCGATTTACATTTTGATAATATAATGTAAGGAAATCTTCTCCTTGCGAGGAACGGAAACCGTTGTTCTTATTATTGTTATAACCTTTCTTTGACAAATTTTTTGGTGATACGTTTTTAGATTCAACCGCTACACGATTATGGATTGTTGGCCGTTTACATAAAAATTCTGATTTTTTGGACGCCATGCAAATTCTTGAACAAGTAATCCTGCAGGCCATAAGTTTTTATTCGCCACTGTTTTGAAGTGTGCTACAGGAACACTTATTCTATATGACGCATAGTCACACGAAACTCCGTTTATTATTCTAGTTGGAAGCCTGATGGGATTAGCCCCATCCACTTTTAGTGTGGTTTGTATATATTCATGTATTGCGTCATCGGTGACTGATTTATCCAATCTACTAACAAATACCCATTTTCTTGGCGCAACCGGGGAAATTTTGTCTGCCGTGTTGTCAGGAATTTCAAGAATGTGTTCATTTTTTGAAGAATTGTCAATCATACTAGTAGTAGAAATATCAGAAACTAGTTGATTATCTTTCCCACTGCTAGACTTTGGTTTAAAAGTTTCCTGAACTATCTCTTCATTACACTCACTAAGTTTACTGATTTCTGCCAGCGGTATATCCGGGTTGAATTTAGTAGAAACCATATTGTCCAGCACAATGGAAGATTGTAATTTATTGTGAGATTTCATTGTAATCTGCAGATCGTCAATTACTCCTTTTATTGCATTAACAGAGCAATTTAATGTTTTATCACAATCCATTATTTGACTTTGCAATTTAGAAATATTTTCTGTAATTAAAATGTTTTCTGCGTGATGTGTAATAATATTTTTACTTCTAATCATTTCCAGCTCGTCAGAAACAACATGAACTGAACTGCTGATGTTTTTAAGGCTATTTTGAATTTTCAACAAACTTGTTTGATTTTCCTTTGAAATTGTTAGGGCTTCTTCACAAATTTTCCCAATGTTATCAATTTTGTTATTGCTAATTATTACCTCATCACTAAGTGATGACCATTTATCATCAAGCATTTTGATTTTGTCCGCTGTGTATTCTGAACTATTGGCAATACTTGTAATTTTTTTCAAGAAGTTCGACGTTTAATATCTTATAAGCTCGGATAATGTGGGCTGGTTTAATTTCTGAACATCGTATACACATATTCGAAGTTCTTTTAGATTTTTTGCAGTCTCTGTTTTTGCAGGCCAGGTGCAAAGTCAGATCACAACCCTCACAATTAACCGATGTCATCAAAGAAGTGATAACATCATTACTGTCTCCACATATATTATTCATTATACACACTCAGTCACAGAACAATTTAAATCAAATTACAAATAAGAAGTATGTATATATATGTTTAATTAGATGTTCAAATTCTCTATTTCACAATTAATTATTTTTTTTTTATAACCAATTTCTGGTATAAATTTTTTCTCTTTTCTCCTATTTTATTTTTTATTTTTTTTTTTGGCAATGCATTAACTCTTCAAAATACTGTTTATGATTTTTACTGTTTTTCGATCTTATCAAAAAATTTTAAACAAAAAACAAACAAACAAACAGCAACTTAGATAACAAAAAGAAAACACGGGACACAATTCAATTGATTATTAGATTATTATTTAGTTTTTGTTATTAGTTATAAGTTATTTACGCTTCATGTAATAATCTTGCATTTCTTGATTTTAATTTAATTTAAATCCAAAAATATGAAAATAAAATGCTTAGCGAGGAAAAACACGTCCGTATTATGTATTGAATTATTATTGAAAATGATTTCAGAAAACTTTCTTTTGTTTCATAGGTGATTAATTAATTAATTTTTGAAGATGGTTCTAGGTAGGGTCAAAGATCAGTTGAATTTTAACTCTTTTTATTTTTTAAAAAAAAGTACTATCCTTACTCTAAAATATGTTAAATTTACAAAGAGGCAAATTCGAGTTCTTGAGATATTTATTTGCATAGATTTTTAGTACGACTAAAATTCTAAGTTTTCATAGTGTTATTAAATTTTAATTTTTTTTTTTAATTTCTATCTGTGTTCTCAAATATATCAAATTCACAATTATAATTTACCATCATTTTTTCGATTTTCAGTGGTTCAAATTTGTTGTTAATAAAAATTGTTCGAAAAAATAATGAAAAATTAGAATTTTAGTCGAATTTAAAATCTTTAAAATTAAATATCTCAAGAATACGAATAATAGCCTCCTTGTAAATTACTTCGGTCTGAAAGACCTAAGTATTACATTCATGAGCTCAAAGTAAAATTCTTACCCCCACTTACCCCCGACCTACTGATTCTAAAAAAGCAAAAATAAAAATGTGTGTCTGTCTGTCGGCCGTTCGTCACAACCGACGAAATCTAGAAAACCGCTGGACGGATTTCAAAATTTTTTTTTTCTAAAATTAGGTTTACTCAATGGGAAGAGCCGAAAGGAAGATGTGTTCGATAACTGTACCGAAAGTGTGTCAAAAAAATCGTCAAGTGTGTCAAAACAAGGAAATTTGCATATTTTTTGCTTAAAAACGTTCATTTTAAGTAATTACGAGTAGGAAGATTGAATTTGGAGAAATTTTGATGGTCGGGATTGGTATGTGAGACCAAAATCTAGATTATTGCATTACAAGTTTGTCAAAAAAATGTTGTCAAGTGTGTCAAAAGAAAGATTTTTATTTATTTTTTTACCCAATTTTTCGGAAAAAAAATAAAATTAATTATTTGTTTCAAATGAAATTTTATTATGTATTATTATTGAGAATTATGGCATTATAAGTTTGTCAAAAAAAAGTTGTCAAGTGTGTTAAAAGTTGTCAAGTGTGTCAAAAAAAATGTAGCTGTTTTTATGACGTAAATTTAATTGAAAATGAAATTGGACATGGAAATTTTTGAATTTGTTATAGTTTTTGAAATATTTTTGGAATTTTGAAAAAGTTTGTATTTTTGATTTTGTAAGAATTTTTGCAATATTTTTAGAATTCTGGAAAAAGTTTCAATTTTTGATTTTGTAATAATTTTTGGAATATTTTTAGAATTTTGAAAAAAGTTTGATTTTATTTAATTTTTACAATATTTTTGGAGTTCTGAAAGAAATATGAATTTGTGATTAATATTTTCTCGAAACGCTGGAGAGGTTGGAGAGGTTTTTGAGTAGTTTGCTGATTATATCATCTTTTCACTAAATTATGTTAATTTATGATCTGTTATAATTTTCCGGCAACGTATTGATGTTTCGTGTTAGTTTTGTAATACATATCCAAACAGAGATAAGAAAATATTTGTACTTTAACAAAGAGTTTTGTTTGATATTCATCGCTGCCCAAAACTAAAAACCATGTCCTCATAAAAGTTTTTTGCCGAAAACTATATACAAATCCTTAACCCAGACCGAAGTTTTGATATCTCAGAGCTGTGAGATTTCAGCCCCTCCATATTTTTATATATTATTTTAGAGTTAAACTATGCACTTTAAAAAAATTGTAAAATAAGTTGTATTTTTATTCTGTGCATACTACTTATATGCTAAGTTTCTGGAAAATCAAAAATGGTCAAGTTCAAATTTTTGGTTTTTCACCTATGTATATCAAGTTTTACATTCATAAGGAAATTAAAAAAAAGAAGGCAGTCTTGAGGACTGCCGACAGAAGTGAAAACTTAAAGCTGTGAAATAGCTGTATTTTTTTGTATCTTCCAATTATTGTAGCATTACAACTTAATATTACAGAATTTTTAAATCAAAATCATTAAAATTATTCTGGGTTTCATATCTATCAGCATTCCAAGCAACTATTATATGCATTTTTATATTTAAAATAATTAAAACATATCATATAAAAATTTGCGTCTATCAACACCTTAGAAAGCATGTTGTTGTGGGACCTTGTTCTTAAAAGGTTTTTATATGTTGTTGTGACACACATTGTTAATTCTACTACAAAACACATTTTATTTTAAACAAAAATAGCGTGTCATCATCAACGAATATTCCATAATTAATGTTGTGCCTTGAAGGATCGTTCTTTCAAATTACACTTTCATTAATAACACAAACACTTTAAAAAGGAAAATTTTAGTAATTTAGTTATTTATTACTATTGATTTATTTCACGTATATAAAAAGTTGAATTTGTTTAGCTTTTACAACAGACAATAATTATTGTAATTTATTCCTGAATTATATTTAATTATCTATAAATAATGTTTGAACATAATTCTTAGCTTGTCCAACTTTGAATCTACTGACTGATTCTTGAAACTATTTTACAAACCAAACTTCACTGAAAATCTACTGACTGATTCTTTTAAACTATTTTACAAACTGAACTTTACTGAATCCACTGATTGCTTTTTTCAAACTAACCAACTTTTTGTGCCTTTTACACATTATTATAAATAAAATTTTATTTAAATTGACACAGTTTTTGTATTTAAATTAAAATGATTTGAAAATTTAAAATTATTACCAAAATGCAGAATCATTAGTTTAAAATTATAAGCAAAATTATTGTATATATATATTTTTACTTCTTAGTTTATTATAAATTGACATAATTTTATTTGTACAAATGATTTCCAAATAATTACTATAGTATATTTTTTTTTTTTTTTTTTAATAAAATGTGTTGTGTAATAGGGTTTAGAATATGTGTCACAACAACATATAAATACCTTTTAAGACCTAGGTCTAGAGCTGGGTCCCACAACAACTGGCGTTCTGAGGTGTAGATTAACGCTTTTTTTAAACATCTGTGGGTTGAAGCCACCTGAGACTAAGTGTTCCGGCAAACTATTCCATTTGTACGCAGTTCGGACAAAGAAGTCTCTCTGCGATCTGCCAGTATGACAGCGCGGGATCTTTACCGTTTCACTGGTTGCGGCAGCCGATTGCCGAGTGGAACGGGGGTAAGAATAAGTTTGAGGCATGAAGCCGCTGATTTCATCTGAGCACTGCTGATGACGATATTTGTAAAAAACAACGAGGTCAGCAACAGTGCGACGATGTTGTAGGGAATCAAGTTTTCATGTCAAAGTTCGATCACCTACAATTCGTATAGCTCGCTTTTGAACAGAGTCCAAGAGGGCCAAGATGGAAACAGAGGCAGCACCCCAAACTTGACAGCAGTACTCCATACAGGGACGAATATAGGACTTATAAACATGGAGCAATTGCTATGGAGTGAAAATTTTTTTGCATTTATTTAGGAGGCCGAGTTTTTTAGACGCGCTTTTTGCCATCGCCATTACATGATCGTTCCAGAGTAGGTCATTTGAAACTGTGACACCCAATAAACGAATGTTTTTACATTCACCTATTGGTTCATCACACATACTAAATAAAATATCTTTGGGGAACTCGGTCTTTAATATGGAAACAATCAACAGCTGTGTTTTGGTGGAGTTGAAATTGACAAGGTTTTGGTCACCCCAGTCGGCGACTTTATTCAGGTCTTTGTTCACGTTTATGGCAGCGTCTCTCCGGGAAGGATTAATTCGTTCGTGCATTTTACCTTTTGAAGAAAGGGGCTCGAACGACTTGTGCAGTGTACTATCATCTGCAAAACTATTTATTGGGTTGCTGGTGATTTTCAACAATTCGTTGATATAAATCAAAAATAGGGTTGGGGACAATACTGAGCCTTGGGGTACACCAGCGTTAATTAGTTTAGACTCAGAAGAATATCCGTCTAAGGTTACCGAAATGTATCGGTCGGATAGAAAATTTTGAATCAGCTTCACAACATTGGGATGAAAACCGTACGCAACGAGCTTGTTGATTAAGTTGGCATGCCAGACTCGATCGAATGCCTTGGAGATGTCTAAAGCGATAACGTATGTTTCACCACCTTTATCAAGTATGCTGTTCCAACAATGCGCTACATAGTTTAATAGATCGGTAGTTGATCTTTTGTTTCGAAAACCGTATTGGCTGTCGGATATTAAATGATTTTCTTCCAGAAATTTTGAAATATGTGTATTAATATAATGCTCATAGACTTTGGATAGGACCGATAGTAAAGCTATTGGCCTATAATTTGAGATATCGGATTTTGGTCCCTTTTTGGGGACGGGCTGGACATTTGCCAACTTCCAGCACGAGGTAAATATACCAGATTTGTAGGATTGGTAGAATATTTTAGTTCTTTGGAAAAGGTTTTTAAAATAATGGGTGGAATATTGTCCATTCCTGATGCTTTGTTGATGTTTAACCCCTTTAAAAGTTTAGCGACTATTTTGGGTTTGAAGTGAAGTTCATTCATATTAACTCCTGAAGACTGGATTTGGGGTATTTCTTTAGGAGTTTCCAAAACAGTGGAGTTCAGAGCAAAGCGTTCAGCGAACAAGTTAGCTTTTTTTGCGGGATCATTGACGATTAAATCACCATCAATAATAGGGGGAATAGAAAATTTTGTACCAGAATTTAAAGAATTAATAGCACTGTAGAAACTCTTGTCACAAACATACATAGACGGAAGTTTTAAGACTTTCGCTCTGTCAATTTCGGACTTTTCGTTTGAGATAATCTGATTAGATATTTTGTTGGCCTTTAGATATTGGGATCGATTAGTGGGAGTTTTGTTATGAATCCAAATATTAAATGATCTACGTTTGTTTCTAAGTGCCGTTTTGGCAGCTTTCGAATACAAGTATTTTTGTTTGGGTTTTACTATGGAGAAAGGGACAAATTTATTCATAGCAAATTGGATGGTTTCTGTAAAGTTTTGAGCAGAAACATTTACATTGTCAGTGTAAAAACAATGACGGTCGAAAGGGAAACCATGGAAAAAATTTTGAAGACCACTCTTATCCATTTTTGAGTAGTGAAATATTTTACGGGGTTTGGGAGCTGTCGTCTTAAGTAAATCAGTTTTGATAACTGATGAGATTAAATAATGATCAGAATTTCCAATACTACCTTTCGCGACATCGACACTCGTAATATCTGGCATTGTGGTAAGATAGAGATCTAAAAGAAAACTATTATCACCGCCATTACGGGGAGTGAAAGTCGGGCTTTTAACAATTTGGAATAGGCCCTGAGACGCGGCAAAAATTTCTGCCAGTTTTCCGCCAGATTTGGAGAATTCCAACCATGATTTTTTGTGGACGTTGAAGTCACCGGTAACGATAACTTCACAATTAGGGGACTTTGCTCTAATCTCGTCCATAATTTTTGTCAGTATATTAAAAAAGTTTGGGTTACGTTTGTTGGGGGACCGGTATAAAGCTATTGTAAAAAAAGTCATTTCTGGAAGACAAATCTTTAAAACCATTGTATTGAAGCCGTCACCGTGTAGTTCAAAATTTGGAAAGCGCGTGTACGCAACACTCTCATGAATGAATGCGCATACGCCCTGATGGAGTTTGAAAGCTGATTCGAGCCAATATTTGGAATTAAGCGATTCTATGAAGAGAAAATTTTCAGAAACTTGTGTTTCTGTAAGGAATAGAATGTACGGTTTGTCGTGCTCAAGATGATGTTGCACGTGGTCATGGTTAGCGTTCAATCCGCAGATGTTTTGAACATATATTTTAAAATTTTTTATTGATTCATATATGTTTTGTCCCTGCAAATTCCGTGGACATGCCGCTTTATGGGCGGGTGGATTGCGCAAATTTGCTTTACCACTTGCAGACTTATTTTTTTTCGGTTGTACTGCCATATATATATCAAAATGTTTATTTTATTTTTTTGTGTTTTATTTTAAAATGCATAACTAAGTAAAAAATCCTATCATACTACAAAATATGGCATATGCCAATATTTCATGATAAGATGAAGAAATAATAACAAAATAATAAGTGAAAAACAAATTGTGAGAAATTTGCAGAAAACAAAACAAAACTAAATGCCAATAATCCAGCTGATGCAGCGCACCCCAGACGCACCGCCCACCACCTTAATCGAGGCACAAAGCCCACACATAACTACGTGTTGGTTCGATTCTTCGGAAGAGCTAATGAGCGGTACCGCTACGGAACGCTGCCCAGCTAAGACTGGAAGTGCTGCCGTTGACTAATTAAAGTTCGTCCGCCAGCACCCTAAGATATCATCTTGGCTAATGACATCTCCTGCCATTGCCAGTGGTATGTGATATCTCACGCTAACTCATATGTCAATGGCAGGCAATTAAATTAAATTAAAGGTTAAAAACTAATACGATTACTATGTTGAAACTCAGTTTTTTTTATTAATAATTTTGAAATAGTTATTTTATAATTTAAATTTGTTGCATATGATTAGCTACTAGTTAATTAGTGCACGGGCACAACATTATGACCAGACTAGAGTATTCCATGCTATCGTTAATTGAAAAAACTTCATCCACCAGCACCCCTAATATATCACTTTGACTATTGATATCTCACTACTATTGTCAGTGGTATACGATATCTCAAGTTAACTCATATGTGAAGAGTGTACGCGGGGTTGTCAAACATAGATCAACAATTTTAAATATTACAAATCTTCCTGCAACCATTTTTAATTAGTTTATTCATCATGATTGCCATCCATGTTTAATCATACATTAGCTATGCTGCTTTGTATAGTATTTATGCAAATTCCGTCTCGTAACTTTGAGCTAATTTTAGAAACATGTATTACATATTATTGCAAACCAGCAACATATTTGGTGTAGATGATAAAATTTGTAACATCATGATGTTCTAAATTCCAATACATATAATTTTGATATACAAATGTAATTGTTTCAGATTATACTTTCATTTTTCAATTTCGTAAGAATTATGTTCAACAAAAAAACATTGATCAAAGTCAACTAACCGTATAAAACGATATTTAAATAAAAACCAAATTAAATAATTATCAACATTTAGGCCGAATCCCTTAAGATAATTATAAGGACCCTGAGGTTAAGTTTTTGGAAAAAAAAATATTTGCCAGCTACTTCTGAGCTAGTGTACACAACAACTCCCCAAAGTTTCATGATGATCGGATGAATGGTGTATTAATGCATAAAGGACAATCAATTGTATATATATAACTCTCAATTGTATATATATAGATTCAATATTTATTTAGCATGATGACTCGAATGCTTGATGACTCGAATGCTTGATGACTCGAATTATGCTTGATGACTCCATTATCTAAATTTTTTTCCATGCAAAATCGCAAAACACCCCTTGTGTTTAAATCAATCTTTTTTTATGAAGATGTCAACTCATATTAAAAGAAAAACATACTCAAATAGTAGTTTTCATTTCCCTTATTTTATTTCACGGGACTAAAATTATATAAAATAATGATGAGAAAACCAATATTTTATTATTTTTCGCACTGCCTGACAGAAAAATGATTAATTTTCTTGTCAATATGGAATTCGAAATGATAATAATTTGAACGAAATGGAAAATGACAGTAGCCAATAACTTTAAAAAACTACATTATCGATCAATTTTTTAAAATTCGTAAGAACAAGTTTTTACAATTTTTATGAATTCTTGAATAAAAAACAATAATTTTAACGGCATTTAATAAAAATTAAAAAAAAAACAATAAAAAAGGTACCACTCCAGGAATTGAACTCTCGACCTATAGGACCTCAGTCGACCGCGATATCAATATTGCAATTTGAAACGTTACGAACGGATAGAGGTATTTTGTATTTAAATAATTTTCGTGATGCGAGAAAATGATAACTCGAATATATAAATTTTTCCCCATACAAAATGGCACCACGCGCCTGAAGAAGTTTTCACTACAAAAAATTTATTTTCAAAATCGCAACACACAACAAATTTAATTATACTAAGTTAACGCATAGAAACTGAAAACTGAAGCATAGATCTTCCTGTTAATCAATAAAATTTATTCACAGAGTAAGGGCTTTTTGAAGAGCTTTTTACCAAATCGTCCACTGCAAATAACAAAAAAAGTCCAAGCGGCACGTATATCCGCTAGAAATAGGTAGATTTCGAGATCAGACAGTTTTGTGTGCCAGTAGAATCTGATGTATCAGATTAGTTTAAACAAAACAAACTAATTTTAAATAGATATCGAACAAATTTTAAAAAGAAAATTAGCTACCTATAAGCAAAATTATATCTATCCAATTTTGCAACAAACAAATATCAAATCTACCACAGAACATGTGTGTGATAATTTATGACACAAACCTACTCTATATCATATGTCGTGCAATTACTGCAAAATATCAAAATAGTTTATTTCTAAGAAAAAGAAATTAATTTCTTCTATTCAAATCTTTTATTTTTTGACTGTTATAAGGTTGACATTGACTGTTATAAGGTTTTTGGAAATTGTAGTTGGGGATTGTTGCAAACTTTTTTGTTGAAGCCAACAAGTCAAAAACCTCTAGCTGCAGAGGTTTATATTTATAAGAAACGGATTAAAATGTTTCCACAAATTCTAAATTTATGAAGATTTTAAAAATATTAGTATCCAAACGGCCGGTATAACGGATTAAAAAAACCACTTTTTTTTCTAGTATAAAGCCTATAGTTCCTTAACCATGTGTCAGATTTTTCTGATTTACGTACTTGTCCAAGATATTAATAAAACACACATTTTTAAGAAAGGTTTTTTGATCTGGCTCCACAAATGCAACCGTGAGAGCGCCGGTTGATCCAAACGCATTTTGTGTTTTACAAGCTTTTTTGTTGGAGCCGTTCACTCAGAAACCTCCAACTGCAGAGGTCTTTTTTTGAAAGAAACTGATTAAAAAGGTTTCAAAAATTCTAAATTTATGAAGCTTTTAAAAATATTAGAATCCAAACGGCCGTTATAACGGATCTAAAAAACAGAGTTTTTTTCTAGTATAAAGCCTCTAGTTTCTTAACCATGTGTTGAATTGGGCTGATTTACGAACTTGTTCAAGATATTAACAAAACGCACATTTTTAAAAAAGGATTTTTGATCTGGCCTTATAAATGCGACCGTGAGAGTGCCGGTTGTTTAAAACAAAAATTTTATTTTGCAAACTTTTTTGTTGGAGCCGTTCACTCAGGAACCTCTAACTGCAGAGGTCTAGTTTTAAAACAAATTGATAAAAAAGATTTCAAAGATTCTAAATTTGTTAAATTTTTTGAAATATTAGTATCCAAACGGCCGTTATAACGGTTTTAAAAAATCAATTTTTTTTCAGAAAAAAGCCTCTAGTTTCTTAACCACGTGTCGGATTTTGCTGATTCACGAACTTGTCCAAGATATTATTAAAACACACAAGTACAGAAAATCTTTTTAATCTACCTCAACAAATGCGACCGTGAGAGTGCCGGTCGTTTTCGTTATATCTCATATCGTTTATATATATATATATATATATATATATATATAGTTATGTTGTGGATTAAACGTAGAGAGTAAGTAATTAACAAATAATTAATTTGATTCTAGACAGTAACTTTATTAAAAATCAAAATATGAGTGAACACATTATTTAAGATTGAACTCGACTTTATAGTTTTTTGTTACACAAACAAACAACATAATTCCTAATAATGTAATTTGATTTTACTTTAACATTGCAAATTATAATTATAAAGAAAATGAAATGAAATGAAATTGTTTAATATTTATTTGCGTACTTGCAATTTAAATGTTATCAAAATTATTTAGTTTTAAATGTTAGTTATGTTGATATTGAAATGGCGTTGATTTGTGGTGTTGATTTAGCCTTTTGAATCGATGTTCTGGATTTGGGTATTGGTGGAATTACAGATGTTAACTCCTCCCCCCGTAAATGAAAGCTCCTCAGCTGTAGCATTGAAGATGATTCTATTGAATTTAGCTAGTTTATTCCTATATTTCTTGTAAAGAAAGAATAGTAAGATAAATATAAAAATAATTAATACAATAGATGATATGGCATAAGTGTGAGTGTATATGAAGTGCCATTGTTGATGCATCTGTATTTCTTGTATGTTCTTGATGTTTGATTTTGTAAGATATGGTATATCCAGTGTCTCGATTCTTGTTTCATTGACTTTAATGGTATTAAACGGTTGAATTATAACTTCTTTGAAATAGATGATTTGAAGTTTGAAAATGATTGGTGGCTGGTTTTTATAGTACAATCGTTAAATTTAAGCAATTTGATGCCCTGAATTGCTAATGTATTCGGTCCACAAGATGAGTGTATTATTTCTCCTTTTTGTGATGACATGAACAGGTAGCCATCTTCTAGTAGCTGCGTTTCATCATGGTACTGAACTTGTATCAATTTACAGTGTGCCGCCTGGTTGTTGAGCAGATTTGGTATGCATGTGTTATTGTTGTATTGTATTCGTTCCAAATGACAATAGTATATATGTTCCAAATTTTGGCAAGGCATTGAAATTAACATGTGCATATTTTTATGGGATAGTATATAATCATAGGAATTAGGAATGATAGAATTGTTTATGTTATAAGTTTTAATTTTGTTATAAAGGAAGGTTTCTTGGTGAAATTGTGGAATTTCTAAAATGACAACCAAATTAGTGTTATTATAATATGCTTTAATTTTGAGTAACGAATAAACTTGTTCTTGCGAGTGAAGTCGTATGTTATTTTCCTCGAGATCTTTTAAAACAAAATTCATTTCTTCATTATCTAAGATAAATCTTGATATTACGTTGATTTTAGCAAAAGTAATAATTTCGTGAATTTCTTGTGCCTGATCGAATAAAGTTTCTATATTGTCATCTACTAAAGTGTAGTACCTCAGGATGTCTGTATCAGATTTTTCTGACATGAGTTTCTTTACGGAGTCGATTACTTTGTTTACTATTAAGGTAGTTTCTTCGAACCACTGTATTACTTGGTCGTTTATTTTTACCTGTTCATTAAACTTATTTATGAGTTCGAATTGTCCGTCGGCTTTATTTTGTATTGATTGGTGAATTTCTTCATAGTCTTTTTGATCCAAATTGCCAGTTATAGATTTTACAAAAGTTCCTAATGGATTGAAAATTTCTCGTTTAAGTCTGTTAGGAATGTCGGGCATAATAAGATTAGAAATAGAAGTTCTGGTCTTATTAAATTTTCTTTGGAGTATTTGAATACGACAATAATCTTGTTTCTTTTCAGAGACAATTAGTTGTTGTAGTGTGCTAATTGCGGATTCTATATTTGAAAGACTGATTTGCAAATCTTTAAGTTCGATCACATGAAATACTTTGATATATAATGTTATTACTCTAGCGTTTCCTAGTGATATGGCTACTAGTCCTTTGTTGTTTTGTAGGTCAAAGGCTTCTAGATTCTTTAGCTGGACTGCCCTGTTTACAAAAATGAAAATTATTAGTTTAGGTTTTTCTAATTTTATTTTTATGTACAGTTCTTTTGTTAGTTGTTAGTGTGACGTCTCCGTCTTTGGTAACTGTATGTTGAATATATTTTGGTTCGAGTTTGTTTCTCGTAATTCTTTTTTCGAATATTTGTTGTCCTGGTACAAATGTACTAGGGGAATCGCGTGAAGCGTTTAGTTTTTGAATATTTTTAGCTTTAGACAGGTTATTTAGCTTAGCTATGTGTTGTGCTATAGCTGAATATTGGCGTCTAATGCTTTCGATATATTGATCGCTGCTTTCTTCCAGATTCAGTGAAATAGGCTTTATTATAATATGACCTCTGTGAAGCTCGAATGGCGTTAATTTTGTACTTGTATGAATGGTGTTATTGTACGCGAAAATTGCTTCATCCATCGTTTGGGTTAGGGATACTCGTGGATTTTGTGCATGAATTATCCTGCTAAGTTCCGTTAACGTAGAATGGAGTCTTTCTATGGGTGAGTTTCCATTGGACGATTTAGCTGTTGTTATATGGAGATCAAATTTGAATGTTTTAGCGAATTCTTTGAAAAGATCTGAATTAAACTCGGTTGCGGAATCCAATGTAATTAATTTTGGAATTCCTTCTCTACTAAAATAGGATAGGAATTTTTGTATCATTGTTTCCGTCTTTCGATTTGGAATTTCGAATGCTGCTGCGTATTTTGAAAATTTGTCCACAAGGGTCAAAAAATATTTTCCTGAAAGGGCAAATGTGTCGCCGTGGATTATTTCCATGGGACCATTTGGTGTTTGGGATAATTTGAACTTTACGTGAACTGGTTGACGTTCGTATTTGTTAAAATTACAGATATCGCATTTGCTTACTATTTGCACAATTTTTTGTTTCATATGAGGGAAATAGAAATTTCGTTTAAGTTTCTCATAATTCTCTTGGACTCCTCTATGATAAGGCTGGTGCTCGGTTTTTATAGTAGCTGTTTGTTCGTTCTCGCATTCGAGATCGGTTTTCATAATTTTTACCCTAACAATTTTCTTAATATCACCTATATGAGAATTACTTGAATATAGTTATTGTATTTTATTGAAAGTATCGTCATCTGTGTAGATGGCCGTCACTTTCTTATTGTTAGTGTAATTATTTGGTATCGTTTCTAAATCAATGTTGTAAAATTCTGCCTTTTTTACAATGTAACGCTGGTTTTGATTGAATAAAACTCTTACATCGTCAGTTATTGTTTTACAATTTTTATCTATAGAAATGATTAATTGGAAGCGGAATTCATTTAGACTTGAATTAGAGGTTGGTATTTGTTTATTTGGTTGTACCACAGGGTCGTCACTCTGGGTATCTATATTATTTAGTTGGGATAGCACACTAACAAGTGTGGTATCATATTTTATATAATTATTATTATTATTACCTTGAGTTATCTGCAGGTTCTCTAGGTTATTTATTTCAGGAACAATGGGATTTTTATTGTAAGTAAACTGTTTGTTTTCCTCATTGTTTAAATTTTCCGTGTTGATTTTTGTTTCAAAGTCAACTTGCATAACTTTTTGGTTTGCAATGTGGAAATTAATTTCGTAAAAATTTTCGAATTCATGTGACATTTATTGGTGCCATGAGCTCGACTTTCTCTTCTTCTTGTCCTAGATTGATAATTTCTACTATAGCTTCGTGTGGAAAACATGTTTTATAAATACCTTCTTGTATATTTAAATTTTGTGAAAGCTTACTGCTTTCAACATAAAAATTTCCTTTCTTATTTGTTACTGGTATAGCCACCAATTGCTTAGAATTCGGTTTTATTATGGTAGGTGGTATTATGGATTTAAATTCTCTATGAATTCGAAGGGGATATGTTGGTGTTTCCAATAAATTTTGTTCGATGTTTATTTTTGCATTCATAATTTGCAAATTTTCGTAACCGATAAGCCCATCAAAAAAATCGTGAAACTTAAATAGAAAAAACTTTAGTTTCACTGGAATTTCCATAAATTTCGCTGTTACCATTTTGTTTATTTCCGTTGAGGAAAATACGGATCGTACTTTAAACTGCACGTCCTTATGAATGTCAAATAATTTCGAAAATCTTGGGTTAATATATGATTTGTCTGCTCCTGTGTCTAGCAAAATTTTAAGAGTTTGGTTTTTTGGTTTATTGAGTTAAATTAGCTAAGAAGTTAATGTCTGTTCCGAGGCATCTTGTAGAAAATCCTCGTCATCTACATATTCTAAATTATTTAAATTTGGTTCTTGTTTAATATTTGATTTAGGAAAAAATGTGTTTTGTTTACCTTGATATTTTGGTTTATAAAAAAATTTATTATCTAGTTTTTCACAATTTATTTCAAAAGAACCGTATCCCTTAGGGATTAAATAATTTTCTGATTCGTTAGATGAAGAGTTGGAGTGTGTGCCAGGTTGGAATAATTCGCTACTTGAATTTTCCGAATCGGACATAGAAGTTTACGAAATTAGTATTTTTTTTTTTAATGTGCACCTGATTACACTTTTTTTATTACGGCGAGTCCCGATTTTAGGTTCTCGTCGGTTTAGAAATGAAATCCCGCTTTTAGGTTTTAAATTTCTATGCTATACGTAGTGCTAATTCCGTATAGCAAATTTTTTTATTACGACAAGTCCCGATTTTAGGTTCTCGTCGGTTTAGAAATGAAATCCCGATTTTAGGTTTTAAATTTCTATACTATACGTAGTGCTAATTCCATATAGCAAATTTTTTTATTACGACAAGTCCCGATTTTAGGTTCTCGTCGGTTTAGAAATGAAATCCCGATTTTAGGTTTTAAATTTCTATACTATACGTAGTGCTAATTCCGTATAGCAAATTTTTTTATTACGACAAGTCCCGATTTTAGGTTCTCGTCGGTTTAGAAATGAAATCCCGATTTTAGGTTTTAAATTTCTATACTATACGTAGTGCTAATTCCGTATAGCAAATTTTTTTATTACGACAAGTCCCGATTTTAGGTTCTCGTCGGTTTAGAAATGAAATCCCGATTTTAGGTTTTAAATTTCTACACTACGCGCAAAAACAATTTATTACGTGTAGTAAATTTGTATTTTATGTTTTACAAGTAGTTTTTTCTACTTGGGTTCACTCATGGTTTTTTTATCTTTTTAGATTTTCACATAAAAGGTGTAAGTATAAGGTTTTGTAAGGGAAAAATTATGCAATGTAAAATTTCGTTTACTCACCTTGCCAAAAGTATTGTTAGTAATACTTTATTAAACATTCCTCCAGAGTTGATCAGGCTTGAAGGCTGCTTCACCATTTTAAAACTTTTCACAATTATTTTATATCGAACAGCTCGCCACTGGTGGGTGCTATTACATTCGATTTATTTTTTGGTAATTATTTAATATTCTATACAATAAGTATAGAAACCACTTTTATATTATATCGAACAGCTCGCCTCTGGTGGGTGCTAATACATTCGATTTATTTTTTTTGGTTATTTATTATTCTATACAATAAGTTATAGAAAAAACTTTTCACTTTTATTATTCTATACTATAAGTATAGAAAAGAAAATTTTTAATTATTTTTTTATCAACCGCGCCAGTTATGTTGTGGATTAAACGTAGAGAGTAAGTAATTAACAAATAATTAATTTGATTCTAGACAGTAACTTTATTAAAAATCAAAATATGAGTGAACACATTATTTAAGATTGAACTCGACTTTATAGTTTTTTGTTACACAAACAAACAACATAATTCCTAATAATGTAATTTGATTTTACTTTAACATTGCAAATTATAATTATAAAGAAAATGAAATGAAATGAAATTGTTTAATATTTATTTGCGTACTTGCAATTTAAATGTTATCAAAATTATTTAGTTTTAAATGTTAGTTATGTTGATATTGAAATGGCGTTGATTTGTGGTGTTGATTTAGCCTTTTGAATCGATGTTCTGTATTTGGGTATTGGTGGAATTATATATATATATATATAAATTTTTTTTTTTTTTTGTTTTTTTGTCTACGCTTATCATATACAGTCGTTTGGCACAAAAATTTTTCCGAAATTCCGAGATGAAGCCCATTGCAATAGGTAGATTTTTATATGAAATCTACCTAAAAATTAATAAATACATATGGTCTAATCAATGCCTTTCTTCCCGTATAATCCTTAAAAACAGCACCGATTTGCACAAACATTTGGATTTAGGTTACACTTACCCCCTACTTCAAACTTCAAAATTGACCCGGTGCTGATGGTTCCTGCTGCTTAAAAATAAGTACGTGAATAGATCGATTAACTAATTTTGAGCAACTTTTGTTTCATAAAGTCGATACTTGTCGACTTATACGCCTTATCCGACTTTTTAAATATGTATTAGACGTTTTTTCTCATTTGTTAGCTGATCTAGACTTCTCGACACTGAGACGAAAAATTTTAAATATTTTAAAATTTGTTTGAATTTATAATACGCTGTTTTTTAAACGAAAAGGAATTTACGAAATTTTTTTAAAATAATTAATCGAAGTTTTAAGTGATTTTGAAAGTTATTTAATCAAAATTTATAAAATTTACGGTTTGTAAATTTAATTATAAATAGTTGCAGTTCCAAAACATAATCCACAATTTCCACAAAAGTTAAAGCATTCATAATTTTCATTTTGCTTTTGTATGTCTTGTAGTTGAAACAGAATTTTGTAAGAATTAAACATTATAAAAGTAGACTGCATTTGAAACGTTATATGTTAGCGTTAATAGTTGGAAAATTAAGTACAGAATAAAGCGCAAAAAAAAAAATAAAATAAATGAAATAACATTTAAATTTATTCATGTTTTTTTTTCATTTTCTGTTTATTATGAAAAACTCAAAGGGAATTAAGAATATACACTTATAATATATTTCATTTTAAATTTTATTTAATTCTTAAACAACTTTTAGTATTAAAAATCTGGAAAAATGATGTTAAACAGAAGTATAAACTGGAAAGTTTTGAAATAGTTTTAATAAAGAAATGTATGTGCATTCAGAAAAAGTTTTCTGTTTTTCTATATCAAACGAGATACAAGTGTTATCGTTTGTAAATTTTTAAAAGTATAAAGAATAGACCAAGAATAACCGTACAACACAATATGACACAATTATAGATTCGATCAATTTTTTTTGGTTTATTTTACAGATAAAGGAGTTTAAAACTTTATTCATAATTCAATTAAAACTTTTTATCACAAAAAATCGAAACATTATTAAAAACCACTCTCCTTACTTAGTATCTATATACCCAATTGTTTTTCTTTATTTCAAAACCGAAAAAAAGGGAACAAATCAAAAAAAAATAAATTGGTTAAATGACCGGATCTAAAAATATGAATTCACACAATAGGAAATGCGCCTTACCATGGGGATAAAAAAAAGCTAATAAAAATATAAGAAATAACCAGAAAAAAGTGTACAACAATGAACTTCTTTTGTATTTTTGTTTGACTGAGCTTTTGTTCTTTTGTCATTTATTGCCAATTCTGAGAAAACGTAAAAATCAACGTTAAATAGACTTGATGATAAATATACGACATACGTTATGATTGATTATAAACAAAAAATAATGTTTATTTTCCTCTGTTTCTTTTTTGATGGAAAGGGTTCAATATTTTATTGAAATATCCATTTTCGTTATTTTGGAAATCTCGCCCGCGCCCCATTCACTGCGGTCTAATAATTATTTAATGTCTTACATTATAATTAAATAACCATTTATATATGATATATATGTTTTTGCTACAGTTTTGTATCCGTTAACTGTAATCGATTTTTCATTTTGTATTATAAAGAACATCATATTTTCAGAAACTGACATAGTTCTATTGTTCTTAGACTTCTGTGGTGCCGTTCTAGACTTCTGTGGTGCCGTTTACTAGTTCAATAGATTTGATTTGAGAGTTTTGAAGCTAAAGTTGAGAACATTATTTGCTGTTGATCTCTAAAAAAAGGTCAACGAACTGACAAAGCAGTTTAAGTATTTTTTCATATCTCTTATAGTGATTTTTGCATCTTTTACATTATAATGCAAGAGTTTCACCAATATTCATTTTGTTACCAATCATTTTGTTACGATTCTACATAAATGCAATGAAATACAAAACAATTGTATTCCATCTCAATTTTCGATATACAATATTTCAAACATAAAATCAAGGTCACATTCGTTTCTAAGAACAAGGGTCAAAACATGAAATAAAATATATCGAAAATAATAACGTAGATTTCTTGGGATTTCTTTGTAAAGAAAAGATTTACTTAGAATATACGAGAAATTATGCAGAATTATATATAAGGAATTCCTCTTGCGAAATTAAGTTAGTTTTATTTTAGACTGTAATGATAATATAAAGTTAAATTAAATTGGAATGCAAAAGTGTTAATAGTTTAAGTGAAATATTTAGACGCTGTGTACTGGAAATTTTTACAATCAACCGTTGGAGTTTCAGAAGCTATTAAAAAATATTCTAGTTAGGAAAATTGCTTGCTGTATTATTTTCCTGTTGTTGTGGAATAATTAAGGTGTTGAATATTTGATAAAACCTGATGTTTTTACTTTCTAATCAGTGATCGATTCCAGAAAGTGATTCTAGAATAACCACTTATCGAATGGTGAGCTAGGCCAATTTGAAGGAAGGTTGTCAAACGTGACAATATTATTCCTCCAAGAAATGGGAAAAATCTGATCACCAAGGAAAACCAATGATTTTGTTGGGATCACACAACGTCTCAGTCATGTGGATCAGCTGACGGCTTTTATTATTGAGCAAAAGGATTAAAGAAAAGTAGTTTGAAATATTAGTTTTTATGAAGAAGGCAGAAAATTATGTAATGATGTAAGTAATTTGTAAAATTAAAATAGTCGTTAATTCATAACTATTGTGATACTACAAACTAGGCTGTACAGGTTAATCATAATTTTAACTCAAAATATTCTTTATCACAAAATACCCATAAATCGTTTTTATACTATAATATGGCTATCGCAATCCCAATAAATATTCTCCAATATCAAAAAAAAATTATTTTTATGACCATAAACAAATAATAATCTGACAAGAAAAACTCGAAACATAATACAAAATATAACATTTCAATCTAAGAATACACAGTTTTTTTTTTGTTCAAGACATAAAAATTTTTCCACCACAAAACTACACCAACTAATAACATTTTACCCTACTTATTTTTTATCTCTTAATTTCATTTTTTTCTTATATACCAAACTTTATGTTTTTTTGATAGGAGAAAAACCAAAAAATAATCAACATTTTCATACTGAACAAATAAAAAGCTAGAAGCTATCATTTGTGGTGGTATGCACAACTTCGTACTGACTTGTTCCCTAAATTTTCGCTAAATGTTGTTAGTTTTCTTTTTTAAGTTATTCTTTGTTTTGTTGTTAGCTTGTAAAGGTATCCACCTGATGACTTTTTAATTTGTTTGCAGATTTCATTATAACGAATTTCACGCTTTGAATAAATTTAAGTATCATTTCACTAAACTTTAGAACAACCTTCGGTTTTTCATATACAACTAAATAGTCATGTTTCAAAGAAAAACTTTTTTAATGAAGTTTGACTTGAAAAGCATTTAAGTTTTACGTATCGTTAAAATCTCATAAACGTATCTAAAAAATAGCATAAACCTAAGCCACATAACATAAGCGTAAGTAATGCCAAAAACCAATGCGATTTTTTTAAATTTGGCAAAATGTTGTACAAATTTGTTTTTGTTTTATTTTACTTTTTTATATCTTTTGTTTTTGCACAAGATATTACGGAAAGTAATAAATGCTACAATAATTTTAGTCTGAATAGTTTTAAATTTTTTATTTAGGAATTAAAATAAGCTTTTGAAAATCATTCCTTAGATGGTTATTTTAATAAACATTACTTGTTGTTTTGGAAGTTTGTGAGCAATCAAGTAACTTTGTGAAACATTTAAATTTTTCCAATTCGAAATCGGTTTTGTGGTTTATGTAAATAAACCTGAGTTTATTCATTAGTTTGATCCTTTGTCTTAGACACGTTATTCACTGTGCTACCGAGGCGATGGTAAGATACATTTTACTTTCGATGTTCAAGTGAAATTACTCGTTTCATCGTTAAACAAATATAGGTTGTGTGGGAATTGTGTTTTGTGATTTTTATGTTCAAACTACCGATTTTTTTAAACAAATACCTATGTATGGTAACATTTAAACGATTTCATTTTGAATGATTGTTAATTTGTAAAAAAGTTTATATTTTAAACCTTTTTTCAAGCACTAAGCAACGGCACTCCAATTAATTACAAAATATCAGATAAAACCACAAAAGTAGGTCAACTTTAAAGTAAACACTTAGCAAACAAGTTATTTAGCTCTCTTAAATTGTAAAATAATTAAAGTTCAACTACCATTAACATAATTATTTTACGTCTGAATCACAGAACTGTGAATAATACTTTTAAATTATCATTCTGAGTGAATTTAATAAAATTCTTGAATTCAAACGACATTTATTTTCTCTCGTAGAACTTAAAAGAAAATTCGCTAGATTTTCTTGTTTAGCAATAAACTGTTCATATGATGATTTATTTCGTTTACTTTCATAAATTTTCTATTATAGTTGTAACACAAGTAATACAAAACGTTTCCATTTCGCTTTCATTTTAAAATCGTAATTTTAATTTACCTTTTTGAAGAAAAAAATTAAATATGTAGAGAAAAATAATCTTTGTATTTAACGGTTTTTTTGCTTTTATGAAGCAAATTGTTATTTCTTCTTTTAAAATTGTTTTAAAGCGTTTTACCTAAAACTGGAAAAATCATGATTTTAGATCTAAAAGCTGGTTAGTTCAAGTAGATTATTTTAATTGGTAACAAGGTGTGTTTAGTTCTATTAACTTTGAGGATGTAAAATTTTTATATTTTTGAAGTACAATCAGAAAAATAAACGACAGTTTACAAAATGTTTTTAAAAATACAGCACACAATTTTTTTTGATGAAACGAAAATTTTTTTTCTTAAAACCAAAAAAAATTTTTTAATCAAATAAATCTGTGAATTTTCATAATTTTTTTTCAATTTACAATATTTGTGTTGAACTTACAAAAATTTTGTGAGTTGTATATTTTTAAAAAACGATACGAGCTTGTGCTCTCGAACTCTTATCATTTAGGGTTTTAAGGCTTTGATAACCTCATGACCCTTTCCAAGGTTCAATAAATTCAAAAATAATTTAACGTTAATCTTGCACAATCACCTAAGCTAAAATTTGTATAGCAATCCTGCTAGTAGTAAGAAAACAATTTGCGAAATAGATATGAAATTTTTAAGATTCTTTAAACTAGTTTGAACACCGAAAAACGGACGTAAGATGTGCGTAAAAAAAGTTGACAAATAAACTTTAGAAGCTTCAATAGAGAAGTTTTCAGAACTAATGGGAACAGTTGTATTGTAAATATTAGGTCGGGTTAAATAGCGTAATTATTAGGCTAAATGGAGAGGTTTTCTAAGAAATTTCGTGAACTAATTGGAACAGTTGGATTGGAAAATATAAGCTCGTTTCAGTTGAAACTAATCGTTTAATTAAATGAAAAAGATTTCTGCAATGTTTTATGGAATAATAGAAAATATTAGGTATGGGTAGATAGTATGCCGTTTTTTTTTGAAAAGTTTAAATTGTTGGACTCTAAATGCAGAAGTTTTTTAGAAGTTTGCTGAGAGCGTTCTCGTTTCGCTTTATTTTATTTCATGTAAAATTATTAATTTATGATCAGATATTATTATAGTTTAGTACATGCATTTCATTTCAGTACATGCATTTCAAAACAGAAATAAAATACTTGTACTTTTCCAAAGATTTTTGTATCTATGCCAGAGCCTTCTCCTAAAAGCCTTTCCATGAAAACATTCTGATCTGCCACCGTCTCGAACTGAAACTTGAATTTGCAAATGATGTGGTACCGTCATATAATGGTGGCTTTAATTTAATTTTTGCTATTTATTGTAACACAGAGTAAGTAATTTTAACTGTTTCAACGTCTTGTAACCGTTTTTCGAAATCATCAAAGTGCGATAAAAGCGTATGCTCAAAATCTTGAATCTTCCCGACTTTTTCATCAAATGCCGTTGGTATTTGTAAAAGTTTCTCATCCAAGTGTTGGTGTATGCTAATGATTTCTTCTTTTGTAGCACCCATATTATGGTTAACTATTTTCATCTGTTGATTGATGTTGAGACTAATTGTTTCTTTTATCTGGCTTATTGCAATTCGGTTTGTAGCAATTTTTGCATTTACAATATACAATTGCTGATTCATATTTAAATGTATATGCTGCATCATTGCCATTAACTGCGTAAAATTGAAATTTGCAGATGGTAGTTCAGGTGGCAAGTTGTTGTGGTTACAACTGAATTATCATGTGTTGTGACTATTCCGAACAGGTAGCTTTCCACTTCTATTTCATAGATTCGACGTAGCATAAATTCACTTTTGTTTCCGGGTGTTTCCAATCCTTGTTGTTCTAGTTCCTTATTTAACTCAGACACTTTTAATTTAATTAAGAAAATTTACTAATGCCACTGCTGTCGCCATTAAATTTCTTTAATCCGGAAGGTTAAATAAAATAAACCAAAACAAATATTTTGTCTTTCCGAGGAAAAACCATTCGTTTCATAATAATTATTGTCTTTATAATCATGCTATTGATGTCATGATCATTATGAATTTGCTTTCTTAATTTTGTACAGGGTGTTTCATTTATGTTGAAGTGAACAGCAATTTTTGTTGTATTTCGTTACGATTTTGTTATAACCGTAACAATACTTTCGTAATATTAAATTGATGAATTTTTATTTAATTACATTTAAAATTATGTAACACAAAAAACAAACGGGCACTTTCAATAAATAATTTTATTGATTTAAAAAACTATTATGTATTTTTAATATATTTTGTTAGCCTTGTTTCATAACGGTTTACCGATGTATAAGTTTATTCTTTCACAATATTAAGAAAATTATGAAAAATTAATGTTATTTTCCACACATGTGTTGTTTAAATGTTTAAATTTTGATTTCTATTCGATTTCTGATTTTTTGTCTTTTAAATTGCATCATTAAAAACATGCGAAAATGGACGAATCGTTTACAAATGCAGTCACACATATATGCATATCTCCGTATGAGAATCTTTGTCTGGTTTGATGAATAAGTTTATAGTACATTCATAGATCATGTACCGCACTATCGTCCTTATTTATTAAATCCCAGATATAGAATTTATGAAGATTCGTTTTCTCGATCAGGCAATAGTGTGGCATCTATAAGGAATATTCCATAGCTAGACTATCCTTTGGAAGTATGTCGATCGATTTTTTCGACTATTTTTAAAAAATCTGTAAATGTGGTATGTTATTGGTGTTGACGAATGAAAAAAATGAGACCCAAGATTTTCTTTATTGCTATAAAATGAAGCTACGAGGGTATGCATTTGTGGTAATTTTTCAAGGTTTTTCGATATGGTAACGGTGTTTGCTATAATATTTCTTATACAAATTTCTTACAAGTGTGTGAAAAGTACTTATATTATCGACAAATTTTAGTTTGAAATTAATTTTTCATCGCATTTCCGGTGTCTGGCGCGCTGACACCCTTTTACTGCGAAGCTCATATCTCATATATCTCATTATGGATTAGGGTTTAGCAAACTGTGTTGAATTTAATGCTAGCAAAACACAGGTTTGCCATTTTACATAATCTAGTAATCTAGCTCACCTAATCCGTTTCATTTAAATTTTGATGCTAAAGATCTTGTGGAGAAAGAGTCTGTCAGACTTCTAGGGGTAGAGGTTGAAAATAATATGAAAATAATAAGAACGCTGTTAAAAAATTAGGGTTTTTGAGGATGCTGCAAAAAGTTCTTTTGGTCTACAAGTTTTTATCCGTCCTTGCATGGAGTACTGTTCTCATATTTGGGGTGGAGCGTACGTAACGAGTTTGAAATGTCTTGATGGTGTACAGCCAAGAACTATTAAATTGATTGGTAGCTCTCATCTTCCTAAGTAACTTGATTTATTACAGCACCGGAGAAATGTTGCTGATTTAACGATGTTTTATAAGTACGTTATCGATGAAAGGGTTTCTGAAGAGATCAAATCGTTTTACCGAGGCCTGCATTATTCTTGCGTCATACCAGAGCTTGTAGGGGAGAACTGTTTCCTTGAATAGACAACTAAGTGGCATCGCAGGCCGCGCACCTAGCGAGTTTTTACGCCCCAAACTTGCTTCAGTAAGTGGGGTCGAACGATATATACCTGCTGCTCCAGCACAAATACCAGAAATGTGAGTGTTTCTCGAGACAAAATAAACGGATAGAAAAAAAACACAAGTGAAATGAGTAGACTCTGGCGACCCCCTTATGTGAAAGAACCACGATCATCGCGTCCAACCCCACCATTCACAGCACACGTTCACGCGCTCTCATACCTCATACACTCACATACACACAAATATACAAAGACACGCACACAAAGGCCGATTATTCATATAAATGCATAACTTTTCATCAACAGTACGATTATTCCCTTCAATAATGCCTTATATGTTACCAATGGGAGATTATAAACAACTAATAGATTTGTTGCAGTGTAACTCACAATTATGAAGTAGTTTATGTAAATAGAGATGAAAATATAAGTTAAAATTTTATTTGTAGAGTTAGCTTCGCACAGTTTAGCCCAAAACAAAAAAAAACGGTTGGTCCAGCAATGTTCATGCTAACGATGGGAACCATATCATAAAAGCTGTGTCGAGTTTACTTTTTTTTTAATTTATTTGTCAGCCTATAAAAATGAAAATCATGCTCGGATAAAGTATAAAAAAGCGTATATGAATATTATAGATTGCTCTAATATGTTTCACTTCTCCCATATCCGTCAACATTAAATTCCTTTCGATGTACTGTCGATCGACCAATTTAAGTTCAACAACCGACTTCTTTAATTTATCCTGTTTGTTATTCTTGATTTCATTTTCACTATTAATCGCTTTATAATTCGCATCTAATAAAATTAATTTTTCTAAGTCCGTCGTTTCGGGCTTATCACATAGTTTTTGCCTGTTTATGTTTAATTGTGCTAGTAAATTATTGACTTTTTTTTTTTGTAGAAGCTGCATTTTTTTCCGTTACACTTCCATTATCATTATTTGTGCTATCAGGAACCTTGTAACAGAAATAACTTAATGCTGTTATCAACGTAAAACACATATTAAATCTCACCATTAGTTATCCTGTTTTGTCCTTCATATTTTCCAACAATAGGTTATTGCTAATAAATGACTAAGTCACATAAAATAATGCACTAATTAAAATGTAACTAAAAAAACATATAAATATTATGTGTCTACTCCTACAATGCCAATTTACAACCTGCAGATTTATGTACGGGAAGAAACAATAATCAAGGCTTTAATTATAGGTTCATTCACCCACACATACATATCCAGTGCATACACGCACTCACGCACCTATTCATACATACCTACACACCCTCATGTATATATATATATATATATATATATATATATATATATATATATATATATATATATATATATATATTAAGCTTGCCAGATCGCCCGGCTAAAGCCGGACTCGTCCGGCTTTTTTTGGTAAAACTTGGCTGAAAAATCGCCCGGTTCGGACGCCCGGATTTCTACACAAAAACCGGAAATCGCCCGGATTTTTCCAACATTTGTTCATTGAAAAAAAAATATATATATAATGTTAATTCGTTTTATAGTCAAAATTTCAATAATCTGTATCTTTCTTATTCAAATTTGTTTCACATGTTAAATCGTGTTATTTTCAATGTTTCATATGAAAATATATAAACAATTGACATCATTTCAACGTTTTATAATTTATATATTGTGCTCCTGTTCGTTCAATCGTTTGCTGCAAATCGTGTAGTTTGGTTTAGTTATCCTAGCGGCCAATACGACAACTGAGCGCGTATTTTCTCACATCAATGACATTTGGACAAAAGAAAAAGGCAAATTGACACTGGAAAACGTTCGGGCACAATTGATGGTAAAATTCAACTGGAAGAAGACATGTTCAGAGTTTTATACAAAAATAAAAGAAGATGCTGGTTGCATTGCCAAAAAGTTGCTGGAAGTGAAAAATACAAAATGAGAGCTGATAGTTTGTTTGGTACTCAAGAGAGTGGACAGTCATCGACTTCGATGGAGATTGATTGAATACAATGTTGACAATTTAAGCATAGAACTCTTTCTGTAATAAACAGAATTAAAAATATTATTAACAAAATATATTTCAACATTTTAAAGCAATAAAGTGTTTTCAAAGGTTATTTATGAAAAAACATAGTCTTTTTGTTTTCTTCTTTTCTGTGCGATTTTTAAAAATTTTGTATTTCGCCCGGATTTCGCCCGGCTTTTTAAATGGAAATTTTGACACTTGTCGCCCGGATTTTGCCCGGATTTATAAAAAAACCGCCCGGATTTTCCGGCCCGGAATACCTCCAAAAAAAATCTGGCAAGCTTAATATATATATATATATATATATATAAATATATATATATATATATATATATATATATATATATATATATATATATATATATATATATATATATATATATATATATATATATATATATATATATATATATATATATATATATATATATATATATATCTATATATATATATATATATATATATATATATATATATATATATATATATATATATATATATATATATATATATATATATATATATATATAGGGTCATTCCATTTTAAAGTCAACCTTCAAGCTAAATTGTTTTTCTTCACAAAACTGTAACTGTGGCCTTTAATTTTTTTTTTCATATATTTTACTATAAGATATGGCATCAATTGTGAAAATTCCAAAATAGTTATTTTGTTTAGAATGCAATTAAGCGCATGGTTGTGAAAAAGGCTTAAAATACGAATGAAAATATATCTAAAAAGAATATAGCATAGCACAAATATAATAAACTGAATTGTTTTAGACTTTTTATTTTCTGAAAGCTAAAGTTTGGGGTGTCTGAATTGGACTATTTTGCTTTCCAAATAAATGAGGTAAGCATTCTAAATAAATGAATTCTTTTGTGTTACGTTAGTCACACATCATATTAATCAAAAGCGTCAATTTATGCAAAACTAACATATTTTTTAAAAAGTTATTGGCTTTTTTAAAAAATACATTAATTGCATTGAAGAAAATTATCAATAAATTTTATGTACATTTTCAACATCTAGAGAATTTTGGTTCATAATTTAGGTGTTAATTTAATAGTATAAAAAATGTTACGTTAGTCACATTTAAATTTTTATTTAAAAAATATCTAAAAATTTTAATTTAAATAAAAAAGCTTACTGATTTAGATAAATAAACTCGATTTACATTTTAAAAAGTCAACAAGTGCTTTAAATAATCTTTACTATTTTAGTTATATGGGGACAAAGTTGTGAATTTCGGACGTATAGACGTCAACCAAAGCAAAAATCAAAAACAGCTGCTATTACAGCTTTTCAATATTAGTTTCACAAAAAAAAAATACAATTAATATTTACTATTATACTATAATTTAGTCTTTGGTTTAGTGTTATTGGTTTTTTTTATTATTATTAATTAAAATATTGCACAACCAAGAATTCCACGTAGGGACGTCAACCAAAGCAAATACCAAAAACCCAGCTGTCCACTTGTTAGACAGAAAGTCGAATGGCTTCTTTACATATGTAATTTTGTTTTTTTTTTAAATTAACTAACACGGCACACATATAAATTTTTTTCTAAATTGTAGCTAATAAATTGCACTAGTAAAACAATTTAACTAATTGAACTAATAAAATTATATTTAATTAAAATTTTTGCTACTTAAATTAATGAAATAAACGTCAATTCAAAATAAATTCAAGCATTTTGACATTCACGAGAATAATGATCGACTGAGAGCTAGAAGTCAGCTCGCGTGTTCTATATATATCATATACTATACCAACGGCCGTTCACCACCAATGATAAAACGATAAGTTTGTTTCTTGGGTATTTTCTTTCGTTAATGTTTTTGTACCCACTAAAGAGTTTGCACAACTAACTTGTATCATAATTGGAAAAGATTTAAAAAAAATTGATTATGAAATTGCATTTAAGAAAAGAAGCAAAAACAACTTCGAAAGTTCATGACATTACAGTAAACGAAAAGTAGCTTATTGGTTGACTCTTCCTATCTTTTGGGAAATAGACCGATTTCAAATTAGGGAAATTGCACAACTGTTTCAGGACAAATTCAAATAGGAATCATTGCGATAGACGATTACGAAAAAGAAATTATGTTTAAAAAAAACGGCAACAACTACAGAAGTTGTTGTTAATGCAAATCTAATGCGTGTGTGAAAGCAGGGCGAGTCCAAATTACAAAGATTGAATAATAGCTTCGTTACAAGCTGCAACAGCAGCCCATCCTTTTGCGGTTCAAATAACAAAGTGTAGAACTGTAGCCATTCAGCGTAATTTTTTTAATCGAGTCTCACACTCTTTGAAATCCTTGCCAACGTGGGTTTTTCCTAATAATTTTAACCCCCAAAATTTTAAAATCAATGTTCATAAATTCCTAAAGGAAACTTAATTTAGAATCCCCATCCTAGTTGGCATGGTTGATATCTTCGGATATTCAGAGACGTTAATCTATAACTCGTTATTATTAACACTAAGCATGCCTAACTCCCAATAAAAAAAATCATATAAGTCGATAAAGCATGTTACAATCCTAAACGAAACCAAATTTTACTACAAATTTTAAGTTTTAGGTCTCTTATCATATAATTATTACGTTTTCGTCTATTTTAATGATCACCAATCAACTTTAAATGCCCGTTTGAGCTCATTCGAATTATTTTACCCTACATAAGTAAGAATCAAGAGACTACGAGAGAACGAATTTGAGATTTGTATCTTTAATTAAAATTGGCATTTCATCCGAATAAATTTAAAAAATTATATGATACAGATTCTGCGCAGCAAAATTATTTTTAATATATCTAATTATACTTTAATGGAAAATTATAATGTTAATGGAAAACGTGTTAACGTACATACCTATTATTTTGCGTACAGTAAAAAGAGATATTGATATTATTATTATGTATTATATTTATTTATAATGTACACTTCTCTAATTGATGTGTGTATGATCATAATTAGTTATTTTAATTACGACTAAAACTAACAAGTAAACCTGGCCATCCGTAAAAAACAGATATTGATTTAACCTATAACAGTTCGTTGCATATACCTTCACCATAATTTCCTTTGCGACACTAACTTTTCAAATTAAAAACAAATAAATTGGCAAATACACAACACAATACTTTCATATCACATTTTTTTCCAGACCAGACAAATAGTTTTCCTTTCCAATCGAAAAACAGAAAAAATCTCTTTAAAATAATGCAGAAACAAAGAAAAACAAATCTTTTTATGTTAAAAGTAAACTAAAATTGAACTAGAAATAAAAAAAAATGAATGTATCAAAAAGCAAAAAAAATTGAAATGGAAAAATAATTTCTAATGTTTATTTAATATTATTCATATGAATGTCAAATATTGTTACAAGATTAGATTAGAAATATATAACATAAAATGATAGGTTGGTTGCTAGAGTTTATCGTTACACTGAAAAAAACATGTCCTATTTCCAATCGAAATGCAATTGTCTCAACCTCACCGTGCGGTCACATATAACGAATCAAACTACGAAATTGCTTCAACAACTCTACAATTATAAATCGATGAAGTTGAGACAATCACACGAAATATTTATGTGAAAATAAAATATAGTTCAATTAATCTCAAATACTTAAACTTTAAAATGAAAAATTCATGATATAAGGCCAAAGAAAATTTTTTTCATGGAAATAGTTATTATCTTTATTCAACTACTGTTATATTGGATATAACACTTTATATTTTAAATAAACCTCATTCTGTTATTAGGAAAATGTTATCGTGTAGTTGTCCCAATCACAGTGAAATAGATTGCAAATAATTTTTCTTTGCATGAATAATAAACTGCCAACTTTGAGATGAGGTTGTCATGAACTTCAATTTTTTTTTCAGTGTAGAATAAACGTCTTTTGGAACATTGAAACATAAAGTTTTATTAACTGTATTTGTTTACTGATCTGATTATTATTCTAAAACTCTTAATCGAGGTAGTTGTGAACATCCCATTTCATATTCAACAACATATAACAGCAACATTTGCATAACATGTTATTTTTAAACAAGATTTTTCGCTCATTGTTTTCTTTACAGTAATGTAGAATGATTTAAATTTAACCTGAGTTGGTAGCATTCACTTTGGTATATTGGCCATGTTGTGGAGTCTTGAAATTTGCAATTATTACTTCGGTCTGAAAGATTACAATCTCGAGCCAAAAGTAAAAATTTGACCGAGAATTTTTGGGGCATTTTTCGACGTTTTAGGTCATAACGATCTTAAAAGAGCAAAAAAAAATGTCCATCTGTCTGCCGGCCGACCGTCCGGCCGTTACAACCTACGAAAACAAGAAAACTACTAGAGTGATTTCAAACATTTTTTAAAAATGTTATGTTAATGTTAATGATAAGAGTCGACATGACGATGGGTTCGATAACTGTATCGGAGGTGTGTCAAAAAATCTTAAGTGAGTCAAAACAAGAAATTTTGCATATTTTTTGCTTAAAAAACGTTCATTTTAAGTGATAACGAGTAGTAACATTGAAATCTTGACCGTCGGCATTGGTGTGTGAGAGCAAAAGCTTGATTATTGTATTATAATAACTATAAGTGCGTCAAAAAATACAATCAAGTGTAGCAAAAGAATGAATTTCATTTATTTTTTTAGCTAATTTTTTGGAAAAAAAGGAAATTAATTATTTTTGACATCTGAACATGGGAGTTTTTGACATGGGAACATGGTTCTATCTAGTTTCAACTCGTCCTAACTTATAGGAACAGTTAGAAAATATCAAGCTGTTGCAGATCAAATGTCGTTTTTTAACAAAACTTGTAATTATTAGTGAGATGTTTTTTAAGTAATTTTTTGTACGATTACAGATTCCACAACTTCTGAATAGCAGGAACAGTTGCAAATTAAGTTTGAATTTTTGATTGTTATAATTTTTGCAATATTTTTAGAATTTTGAACAAAGTTTGAATTTCTGATTTTGTTATAATTTTTACCATACATTTGGAATTTTGAAAAAAGTTTCGATTTTTGATTTTGTAGTAATTTTTGGAATATTTTTAGAATTTTGAAAAAAATTAAAAATTTTAATAATTTTATTTTATTCTATTTTTTGGAACATTTTTAGAATTTTGAAAAACGATTTGAATTTTTGATTTCATTATAATTTTTTGAAATCAATTCACTCGGGTTCTTTTTTGAAAAAAATTAAATTAATAATTTGTGTAACATAAAATGTAATTGAACATGAAATTGACAGATAATGGGTTGTTTGCTTTTGAAAAGCTGAAATTGCGGAACGCGAAATGGAGAGTGTTTTTGAGTAGATTGCTAGGTGTATCATCTTTTCACTAAATTATGTTAATTTATGATCTGTTATAATTTTCCGGCAACGTATTGATGTTTCGTGTTAGTTTTGTAAAAACCTTTTGAACAGAGATATATGTACTTTTACAATGAGTTTGATGTTTAATATACATCGTTGCCCAAAAACTAAAAACAATGTCCTCATAAATGCCTTTTGCCGAAAAATATATAAAAATCTTTAACCCAGACTCAAGTGCTCTGACACTTGAGATTTTAGACCCTTCATATATTTTTGTTTCGCTTAGTTATGAGTTGCCTAGTAACTTAGTTATTAAAATATGTATATATGTTGTACAGTACAGATAGCATGTCATTCGTTTCTTAAATCAAATAAAAAATAATTTTTGTACAACAAACAAATTTCATTTTCATGTTGCGATTTTATTTGTTTTAAAGATTTGATTTCTTGGTCAATTGTTTACCTTACTTGTAGGTATAAACTTGTATTCAATCTTATTAATTAAAAATGAAAATCATGAAAACTTCCTTTTCAATCCATTGTAAAAATATTGTAACAAAATGAGATTTATATCTGTTTTTCTCGTGAGAGTTTTTGTTGTGCGAACAAAAACAAGAAAATACAATGAAAAATTGAGATGATTTATTGCTATAGAATTTAAAGTATTGAAAGGTTGTTTTATGTATCTTTCTCCTTAGAGTTTATAAAGATTTTATAACGCAAAATGAATTGAAATACATAAAATAATGAATATAAATTACAGCACTTGAGTTATTTATTACAGCGATAGTTTGTTGTATCATTCACTCATGGCTACTCAGTGCTAATTATGATAAGTTTAATTTTCAACAAGGATTTTTTCTTTTTTGATGTAAAATAATATTTGGATAAAATATCAAGGCATATTTTGATAAATAACATTTTATTTTCAATTTCTACAGACCTAAACTTTTGTTATTTATGATGCGAAAATTATTACACATCATAACATAGCAAAATGACTCGATATCTTTCATTTTATCTACCATATTCCTTTTATTTCTTCATAAATAACCACACATCTTTCCTTATGAAATGAAAAAAATGCAAAACAGGATTTTTTTTCTTATCTAAGAAAATGATATTTCAATGTTGATGTTACTATTTACTTTTATTTTTATTCAAAACTTATCTTAATATTTTTCTTAAGATTGATGCTAACATACTACACATTATTAGGTCATTTATAAAAAGGAAAATCTATAACTGTTTTTTATAGATAAAAGCTGCTGATGTTAAACAACATTCGTGTATTAGTTTATATATCAAATAAAGTGATTGAAATCTTGAACGTTTTTGAATCATATTCTTTATTATTCCCTTTGTGCAAAACTGTATTAAAAAAATATTAAAAAAATTTATTAGTTATCTTTGGTCATTTAAGAATTCACAAAAATAAGCAAGGTTTTAACTTTAGAACCTCATTTTCAGTTTATTTAATTTTAGATTTCGATAGATCATCTTCAGAAACAAAATAAAATTTTAAAAATTAAGCAATAAAGAACATTAAAAAAAAATTTTCGTCTACATATTAAAGTGTTACTTTATTACTGTGAAAAGCCCTTAAAGTGTCCCTTTTGAACCAAATACTTTGTTATCATAGTTATAAGTTACGTCTAAAAAAATATTACATTATGATGCAATAAAGTAAAACTAAAGATTTTGGTGGTGAGGAGGCGCTAGCCGAGATTTGCACCCACATTAAGTCCAAAATACCTTACGTCCATGCATCATATACTATTTATTTATTCGCCGCAAGCAAAATATTTAAAAAAAAGATGTTTATTCTAAATTAAAATTATAAATTTGCATAAATTTTGAAATAAAAATATGTGGAACAAGTTACCTTTGACTAAATATTTGTTTTTTTTTTCAAAATAATTGTATAACCATGACAACAAAGAATAACAAATATTTTAATTGGATAAGGAAATTTGGAATCGAAAGTTTGCCTTGATAAAAATGTCTATTTTTTATAAAATTTAAACAAATACAAATGTTTTTTACTTTTTTGGACGTAGCTATGACAACAATATATATGGTTAAAAAGTGATACTTTAAGGCCGCAAATCACAGTAATAAAGTAACACTTTAATATGTAGGCGAATAAAAAACATTTGTTCAAATTCTATAAAATTTAGAAACTTTTATCAAAGGACCCTATCAACTCAAAATTTCATAATCCAAATAAAATATTTGTTATTATTTTGTTGTCATTGTGATACACTTATTTTGACAAAGGGTACTTGCTCATTTTTATTTAAAAATTTATGCAAATTTATAATTTTGATTTAGAATAAACATTTTTTTCGGCAAACGGCTGTAAAGTTTAACTTTACTGTTGCTAGGAAGTTATAGTCTAAGAGCTAGTGAACCTTTTGGGTAACGGCCGTTTTGCAAGGCTAGAAAATTTTTTTAGTGATAAGTCATGAAATTTGAAGTACGGTAACCACCCAAAGGTGTGTAGTATGTAAGTTACAATAAACTTTATTCTGTAAAGTTGAAATTTATATATTTGTTTGAGTAAGCAATTTAAAGAAAGTGGACAGACGGTTCTGGCTAGCATAAGTCACTATGACAGACGGTTCTGGCTAGCATAAGTCCTTGACAGGCGAGGGGGAAAATTAGCTGTTTACTAATTTTATTTTTATTTCCTCCAACCAATTATGAAAAAAGATTGACCTGAGAATATACAAATACAAAAACACAACACATTTTAGTCACAAAAAGAAGAAAAACAAAATTTTAAGGTCGTATGCCTGATCCGTAAAAATATTTTTTGTACGAGCAAACGGTAAAATGCACTTTTACGATTCAAAAATTGTGCGTAATGCAGGCTTTTTTTTCCTATTGAAAAAACAATGCCTAAAATTGAAATAGCAATGCCCAAAATTACTATTTTACGCTCTAAAGCGAAAAATATTTTTGACAACATCAAAGGAACTCCAAAGAACAAAATACATAGTGGCCATTTCCAAAAAACACACAAATTTTTACAGACATACTATATACGTTTTGTGAAATTTTGCTTTGAGAAAATTGTTTAATCTAAGCATTTTTTTGTTTGTTTGTAATTTTATATATAATTAAAATTTAATAATTTGGTGAAATATAAAAATTACTTGAATTATCGTTTTTTCAAAATACATTTTACAAAACACGATAATATACCATCTATACCAGGTGTGCCCAACGCGTCGATCGCGATCGACTGGTCGATCGAAAAGAAAATTTAAGTCGATCGCGAGAAGCATTTTTTTTCATATAAATATTTTTGTTGAAATCTAGTATATTTAGTTGTAGTTCAAGCCTGGATTTGCTATAGGTTGTTTTTCTGTCGAAAGAATCTTTTGTTGTCAGAATCGACATCATCCAACACAAATTTGATCGAAATTTCAGTCGATTGATTTAAATCTTCGACAGAGTTTTTCAAAGGTTTCATTCACTTAAATTCTGACCACAGAATTCTGTGGATAGAATTCTGTCAACAGAAATTTTGAAATTTGTTATTTTAATGTTGGAAAATAGCCTACTTTGATTTGTTTTTTATGTTATATTCGTATAAATATAATGATGCAATATAAGTGTTTTAGCTTTTTATTTTTACATCAAACATATGGTTTTGAATAGAATTACGAATAGAAAACTTAATTCAATGCAGAAAGATTTTATTGAATAACTATTTACTTGTTGCTGCATTTTTATATACTTTCTATTACGGATACAATTTTATCAATGGCCATGGGGCAAAATTAGATTTTGAAATACACGGTAGCACGATCATTTTACCAAAACGATGCAGTTTGTATGTTTATCAACCGTAAAGAATTAAAGCTACGAGTTAACTATATGTTTCGTTACTGCGGAGAGGCCAAACGGCGATGGGTTCGATAACTAAAGTGCGTCAAAAAACAGTGTTGCATAGTATTTAGCTTAAAAATGTATATTTTGAGTGATAATAATTAATAAGCTTTGAATGTGGGATCTCGTTGGTGATTGGCATCTGTAGGTGAAACAAGGAGCTTGATGATTATATTATAGGTGTGTCAAAAATATCTTCAAGTAAGATAAAAGAATGATTTTCATACATTTTGCTAACTAATTTAAAAAAAAACATATTATGGGAAACACTTTTGACTAGGAACAAAGAGCAACGTCTAAAATTTGGATGTGCCCTCATTTCGCTGCAAGGTCCTCAATTAAAGAACATGTTTCTGAGTGAATTCAGATTCAGCTACTCCCAAATAATTTAAACAGTTGGAATATGTTAGGTTATTGCATGCTAGATATCGCTAATTATAGAAGTATTGTGGATCAATAGGAATATTTCGGTTGGCAAACATTAGGTTGTTACAGTTGTAGTTATTGAAAGGAATCGTTTAGCTAAATGTAAAGGTTTTCTGAATAGTTTTCTCGACTAATAAGTAACAGTTGGAAAATACTAGGTATTGGAAGATTTTTCGAATTTAACAGACGACATGAAGTCAAATATGGAAATGTGTGATTACCAACAATTTAGTAATATTTTGGAGAGCATTTTCCTTCAATTTAAACATTAAGATTTGTAGACTCCAACTACTTCATTTTTAACTTCACCATTTTCTAAAATATAAATATAGAAAATATGGAGGGCTCTACTAATCGGAAAAACATTTAGTATAGATGTAGGTAGCTTAAAAATGCAATTAATTGAATTACAAAGCGTCATTGGCTTGAAATCGCGTGATAAATTTGATATATGGAACAATATTTTCAATGGAAAATATTCACTTTTAAAAGATGTCTATCTTAGAATAAATTCATGTTTTGGGTCAACATTTTTATGTGAATCGTAATTCTCTCAAATGAATTATGCAAAATCTAAATATCGTCCACGTAGGACTGAAAATCATCTTGTTGATTGCTTACGTTTAGCTGTAAGTAATTATGAACCCGAATATACTCAAAAATAGCTGATGATATTCAATGTTAATCATCTCATTAAATAAAGAAGTGTTTTTTTCAATGAAAACCATTTTTTAATTTTTTAATTACTACATTTTACTAGTACGCCAATTATTCTCATTTGGTCAATCGCCATTCGTTTAAGAAAAAAAGTAGCTCTTTGGGTCGAAAAGGTTGAGCACCCCTGATCTATACGATAGATCAAATACAACTGAAAAACAAAATATTTTAAATATACGCATGGAGGGATCGGTTTTTATCATTTTTTTAATTTTTTTCTATTTTGGATCCACGGGTGTGACAACCCCGCGCACTCCAGTCCCTGTTATTGGCACATGAGTTAACGTGAGATATGTCATACCACTGGCAATAGCAGTGAGATATCACTAGCGAAGGTGATATCTTAGGGGTGCTGGCGGATGAACTGTATTCAGTCAACGGTAGCACTCTCAATCTTAGCTAATGAATATTCCTTAATGCTGGAACGCTGTAGCTTGCTCGAAGAAACGAGCTTTCATATAACTATATATCTGAGCTTTAATCATTGAAAAATATACTGCGTCCCATAATCAAGGATTATGCTATTAGCTGGACTATTGGCAAACCAATTTTAGTTTTGTTCCTGCAAATTTTTAAAACAAATTTGCTTTGTATCTCTTATTTTATTTTTATTTTCCCTATCCTATCACGAAATATTGGCCTATGTCATATTTTATATGTGATAGGATTTATAGTTTAGTTGTCCATTATTTAACAAAAAATATTAAAAAAACAAAAAAAAACAGATTTGCGTCCATTAACATCCTTAGAACGCATGTTGTTGTGGGACCTTGGTCTTAAAAGGTTTTTATGTGTTGTTGTGACACATATTGTAATGCCTAGTACACATCACATTTTATTAAAAAAAAAAAAAATAAATTAAAATAGAAATTTTACAAAAATTGGTTCCTATAGAAATTTAAGAAAATAAATATGAAAAGCAAAACTACTTGGATTACACCATTTTCTCAAAAAATATTTTACTATTTTGTGTAAATATTTGTATTTTAATTTATGCAAATAATACAGAATCTAGCTCATACAAAAATTCTTGTATGCAATTCAGGCATAAATTATCTTTTTTGCTCTCGAGTTCTTGTTGTTTTCAATTACTTCGGTCTGAAAGACCTAAGTATTACATTCATGAGCTCAAAGTGAAATTCTTACCCCCACTTTTTTTGGCATTTCTCGACGTTTTAGGACCTACTGATTCTAAAAAAGCAAAAAAAAAATGTGTGTCTGTCTGTCTGTGTGGCCATCACAACCGACGAAATCTAGAAAACCGCTGGACGGATTTCAAAATTTTTTTTTTCTAAAAATAGGTTTACTCAATGGGAAGAGCCCAAAGGACGATGTGTTCGATAACTGTACCGGAAGTGTGTCAAAAAAATCGTCAAGTGTGTCAAAACAAGGAAATTTGCATATTTTTTGCTTAAAAAACGTTCATTTTAAGTGATTACGAGTAGGAACATTGAATTTGGAGAAATATTGATGGTCGGAATTGGTATGTGAGACCAAAATCTAGATTATTGCATTATAAGTTTGTCAAAAAAATGTTGTCAAGTGTGTCAAAAGAAAGATTTTTATTTATTTTTTTACCTAATTTTTTGAAAAAAAAAATATAATTTATTGTTTGTTTGAAATGAAGTTTTATTATTATTATAGAGAATTATGGCATTATAAGTTTGTCAAAAAATAATGTCAAGTGTGTCAAAAAATGATTTCATTTATTTTTAGCCAATTTTTTGGAAAAAAAATGTAGCTGTTTTTATGACGTAAATGTAATTTAAAATGAAATTGGACATGGAAATTTTTGAATTTGTTATAGTTTTTGAAATGTTTTTGGAATTTTGAAAAAGTTTGAAAAATTTTGGAAAAAGTTTCAATTTTTAAGAATTTTTGAAATATTATTGGATTTAGAAAAAATTTAAATATTTGATTTTATTCTAATTTTTGGAATATTTTTGGAATTTAGAAAAAGTTTGATTTTATTTAATTTAACAATATTAACAATATTTTATAATTTTCCGGCAACGTATTGATGTTTCGTGTTAGTTTTGTAATAAATTTTTAAACAGAGATAAAAAATACTTGTACTTTAACAAAGAGTTATGTTTGATATACATCGCTGCCCAAAACTAAAAACCATCTCCTCATAAAAGTTTTTTGCCGAAAACTATATCAAAATCCTTAACCCAGACCGAAGTCTTGATATCTCAGAGCTGTGAGATTTCAGCCCCTCCATATTTTACAATTTCATTCTCAAGCGGAAAAGACATACTTTACGCCCTTTATACATGAGTAACTATTTTTGCTCATTGCAAAATATAATATTTTTGGTTCTAGTAAAACAAATGACTGTTAAATGAAAAATCAAATTTCTTCTTTTGTGACATCTTATAATCCACGTGAAGTAGTGTATTGCTTATTACAAGAAATTTCTCTATAATACATTGTGAATTGTTTTAAACTTTAAAATTTCAACTATATATTAATATTAACTGTGCATCAGCCAAATTCTGTAATTGTGAAGCGGTGAAGTGATAAGTTTTTTAATGAAAAGAAACGAAGAAATTTTTATCACTTCACCGCTTCACAGTTACAGAATTGGGCTGCAGCTATCCCTTTGCATTGTTATACTTTATATTAATATTTAAATAAATAGTGTGCAGGATGCAAACCGAACACGCTGTTTGCGTGATTTGCAACCAAGAAACTGTAGAAAAAACTGTAAACTTTATAGCAAATACCTTACACTAAAGCAAAATAATATTAAAAATTAGAAAAAAACATAAATTAAAATATAAAGAAATTTCTTTGCCAAAAAAGTTAATACTGATACAGGGTACCATGTGAAGTGTTATAAAAACCTTTTTGCTGTGATAAAAAAATATCGGCCGAGTGAACCTTCAACTTCATCGAATCTACGACCATCATCATTGGATGTATCGCCATCATCATCAGATATTCTTTTGCATTAAACATTAAAGCAGTAAAGTAATATTATTCGTTGCAATATGAATATTTTATTACTAGTCCAGTCATTTTAGCGATCAACCTCGGAATGGGAGATAATAAGCTGAATTTTCGTATAGACCTTCATTTTGACGTGTTTCTAATAAAAATGAAATGTTTCTAATAAAATTGGTCGAAATTTTATGCTCTACAATATGTGTATTGTATGTTAACGTCATTGGAGCAATAGAGACCTAGATAATCGCGAAAAACTGTTTTTGGTTACCTTTGACCTTGAATAACTTACCACGCAGACACGAGATTTTATGAGACTTTTGAGGCAACTTTAAGAACATCAAAATTAAGGTATATACGAAAGTTCAGCTTATTATCTCTCATTCCGAGGTTGACCCATTTTTTATGCTAAACTGACTGGACTATACATATTTTAATGTTTAACAGAAATGTCCGATATCGAAACAGAGGCGATTGACTTTTCGGTAGCTACTGAGGAAAGTGAAACTTTAATCTCAAGTGAAGTTTTCTATAATGAAATTAGCGATGAAAAATTATGCGTATTTTGTCAAAAAAAATATAAAAAAATACAGTTTCAAGCTGTGCATTTGTCTGAAACAGAAGCGTTGGTGCAAGCTATAAAACCATTTGGCGAAAACTTATGAAAAAGTAAGCAATATTAGAAGTCAGCTTATTTCTTATCACAATAGCTGCTGAACGATTGCTTTGTATACACTACAGAAACAACATAAGGTAATGAGATCACCGAAAAAAGTTGGAAATATTAACACCAACAAGCTTTCGATGAAATGAAAATTTTAATCGGCGAAAAAGCGATAAATAAAACACGATCTTTCTCATTTACATACTTATGTAAGTACTATTCAGAATTATTACAAACGATTATTGAACAACAAGACGAAACCATAGATTGCAATTGTAGTACTTAACGTTTTGAATCTAAATTATTACAGACTTTTGACGAAATTAAAAATGTTAAAATAGACCGAAAAAATTATATTACATTGAAATATGCTGTTATTGATGTAAAAATATGTGAAATATTAGAAGAACCAGAAATTTTGCAAAGAGCAGCATCGATTTTATGAAAAACAATTTTGAATACAAAGAAGAATGATTTACCGGATAGTATAACAACTACTCATTTATTAAATGGCGAATGTCAAATACCCAAGCATCTATCCGATTTTTATATTTTTCTCTTGGGCGGTTATAAACGTCGTCGTAGAACTAGTACAAATTGTATAAGAAAAGTGAATTCGTTAGCAGAAGATTTACTTTATAATGTCAGTAATGGACCTATCAAGACTAAAAAAACATATAACTTTGGGCATGACATTGAAAAGTCTGACAAGTAGCAGGAAGATAGTAAATATTATAAATAAATATGGTCATTGTTGCAGCTATTATATTGTTGAAGAATTACATATTGTTACATACATATTGTTGAAGAACTACAGCAACAACTACTTCGTTAAACAGCTCGAAAATTTATCCAGAAGAAATTTGTAATAGAAATGATGTGCACACAGGAGTAGCGTTTGACAGTTTCGATAGATATGTCTATACTGCAACTGGTAAAGATGCGTTGCATGTTATGGTGGGCATCATATACCAAACAATTATTGAAAATGAGAAAACTTCACAACAAACTCAAAATCGACCTGAAGCATCGACCTGCAGCCAAATTCTGTAATTGTGAAGCGGTGAAGTGATAAGTTTTTTAATGCAAAGAAACGAAGAAATTTTTAACACTTCACCGCTTCACAGTTACAGAATTTGGCTGCTGGATGCTTTGTCATAGTCTAAACATCCTTAAAACGGCTATGTGGGTTGGGCTTCATTATTATTTAAATAATGATTTACGTGACAACAAAGAAAAAATTTGTTATCTGACACCAATTCATGAATCACCAACAAATGTTTCCGTTGTAATAGAAACAATGAAACAAAGTCAAAATATTGCTGCGGAAATTGAACAACGTTGCATTAATGTCACATATGGCTATCGCAAAAATTGCCATGCAAGTACAATCCACAGAAAAACCAATGTATGATAATTTATTTATTCATTTAGGACCGTTTCACGTAAGGTAAGCATTGTTCAGAGCAATTGGAAATTTATTGATGACTGTAGAATATTGAACATAGCTGTTGAAAGCGAGATAATTGCGAATGGATCAGTATCTGGCTTTTTAAAATGTAAACATTTTAATCGATGTAAGCGACTGCATCCGTTAATGGCACTCGGGTTAGAAATCTTATGTTTCCAATTTTTTTTTTGGAAAAGAAATCAAAATCTGAAAAAGAACCTATCAGCTTTCAATGATAATACATGAATTGTTTGGGCATATAATAGCAGATGAAAGAATATCGACACTGACGACTCATCACCCAATATCTATCTTACAAAGGACAACACAATTTCATGTTACCGGACAATTTCATGTTAGGGACCACAATTTCATGTTACTTATATAGATTTCATTACTTTTATTACTATTACTATACTAAGTCGGATGACTATAAGGACTGGCAAATTTTCTTTATATAAATATATTTTATCAAAAATAGCAAGTATATTCTTTGTTACCAATCAACCCAATTATTCGCGATGGTTGGTAAAATATAATGATAATTTGTCAAAAGTTGGACTAACGCATCCCATTTAGTCCTTGAACAAACCATTAATGCAGATGCAGGAAAAAGACTAACCGGTGTGATTCAATTTACTAATTCTATTTCTGCTCGCCAGCGATGGGCTAGAAGTCACTATATAAGAACGACAATTATATCTTATACAATGGACGTGACAGGTTTATAAAGAAAAAATGATGTATCGGCGGACCTAGAAGAATATGCTATGAAAAGAGATTCTGCACAATTATGGAACTTCATTATCACTTTCATCAAATTTTTAAATCCATTTCAATTAAATTTATATGATAATAGTATAATATTGGTAATGGTACAGTAGTTTCAAACGCAGTACAGGACTACTTATTATATTTTATAAATTCAGGAAAAAATTCAAAGAAAAGTTTATTTCTGAATATTCAATGAATGGGAGTATAGGAGCAACATTCGAAAAAAAAAATTTCACAACTAAAAATAATGAATTTTGCTTCTGAAAAAAAAAGAACAAAATCAAAGTTGGTAATAAAGTTCATGAAATCCGTGTTCAACGTGATTTATTCGGTCGTCTATTAGCTCTATCAATGCAACATACTATCGATATTGAAAAAATATTATCATTCGCCGATGTCACTTTGTCATGCAGATGGAACAATACATAAAACTCCGAAATCGGCAACGGTTGTCACTTTAGAAGCAAATATTGCCAATGGAGAAATACCAGGACGGTTCAATGCTGTTATTTTTTATGTTTTTTATTTACTTCATACAATGAAAAACATTCCAAGAACAGTTGGTAATATTTCTAAAAAAATTATGTCGTTATTAACAGCACATGCACCACGAGTATAGATATAATTTTCGATCAGTATTTTACGCCGTCTATTAAGGATTATGAACGAGGCCAACAAAATGAAGTACGCCACATACAATATTAATAATATATATAAGGACTATAATATAGTCCAGAACAAGTCAGATCAGTTGATTTTATTATAGAACTCCGTAACACAAAATTCAAGGAAGCTTTTGTGGAGTTCTTAATTACACATTGGAGCACAAACGAAATGTTTATCGGATATACCATAGTAAATTTAAATTACAAAGAATGCCGTATTTATAGTGTTTATAACAACTGTGTGATTGCCAATGTAAATGATAAGTTATCGTGTCAACATCATGAAGAGGCTGATACAAAAATAATACATCACATATGTCAAATGGATAATGATGAAGAATCAGATGATGATGAAGATTCCAATAGTATCAGACGTATCAGATGATGATGGAGAAAATTCATTTAAAACTAATGTACATCACATAATAATTAACAATATGTATTTTAACCATGAATTCTGTCTTTACGTAATGTTAATCTCACCATTAAGTTCAAATTACGACTCTTAGTCGCACTTCCATAGCATCTTTCCCCTCACCTGTCAAGAACTTATGCTAGCCAGAACCGCCTGTCATTGTCCCTAGTTTCTTTTAATTGCTTACTCAAACATATATATAAATTTCAATTTTACAGAATAAAGTTTATTGTAACTTACATACTACACACCTTTCGATTCGCCAGTCAGATACTTGTGCTCAATAATTGACCTAAATCGGATAAAAACTTCAAGCTTTCAGGAAAAAGTTTTTTTTAATTTTTTTACACTTTCAAAAATATAGGGGTTGTACATGTGCAGGGCTGTTGCCTGCAAGGTGGTGGTTACCGTACTTCACATTCCATGACTAAAAAAAGTTCCAGCCTTACAAAACGACCGTTACCCAGAGGGTTCACTAGCTCTCAGTCTATTAGTTAAAGTCTTACTTTTTTTTATTATAATCAAAGCGGTTGTAGAGTCATTTTTATTTTATTTTACGGTGGCAGTAAAGTAGCATTTGTTGTTTGTTATTTTGTTATTTTTTCAAACAAATTGTGTAACAATGACAACAAAAAATAAGAAATTGATTCTGATTGGTTTATGAAATTTTAATTATTGTATGTAACTGCTTTGATAAATAATTTTATTTATACAAATTTAAATGTTTTGTACTTTTTGGTCGTAGTTATGACGGTAATAAATCATATTTATAAGTTTTTGATGTATTATAATTGTGATGATGTGTGTTTGATGTATTATAATATAATGATGTATTACAAAAAAAAAATGCGAACGTTTGCGAAAAAAAATGTATTTAATTCGGATCTTAGGTGACTTTTTGTGTATCGTCTATAATTTTCTAATTTTTAAAAACTATAGACTCAACACAAAAAGTAGCATTTTAGCTCCTAATTAAATAATATACTATTTTTTTAATATTTTAATTGCGGTGATTAAAAAATACTATATGACGCACGAACGTAAGCCATTTTGTATTTAATGTGGGTGCACATCTTGACTGGCGCCTCGATTTGCAAACTCCACATACGTCCAAAAACCTTAGCGTTACGTCCTTGCATCATAATGTACTATTTTCTTGTTTCATATTTTACAATTTCAGTTTTCTTATTTTTCTGAAGATGAAGTTTTCATGAAAAGTTTTGAATTTTAATTAGCTTTAAAACTTTTTTTGAAACAATTAGAACTTATTTATTTTTTAATTGGATTGTTGTTATAGGTTTGTTGTTTTGTAAATGAAAAAAATTGACTAACAAACAAAAATGTTAGTCATTAAATATTTTCATATGTGATTTGATTATCTCTATCTTTTCATTGGTGTCCTTTTTTTTTGTTCCAGCTTTGTTTTAGGTTCCAGCTTTGGAGGAGTAAAACATTTTTTTTCTAGTGAAGTAATTTGACATTTAAAAATTGTACACTTAATTATTGTTTCAATACAAAATTTTTTTCAACTTTCTATATTCTATAACACTGTTTAAAAATAAAATATTATGAAAGGTGTATGATAATCTATTTGTAGGTTTTTCCAACACAGATCTCCACAAAATTATCTAATCCAAATGAAGTCAAATATTTTCCAATACTAATAATGATAACTATTTTCGGACTAATTTTCTAAATCACCATCCCAGTTGACATTATTTTATGCATTCATTAACAACTTACGCTAATAATCTAACATTTTCTACCAAATTTTCTTATGCTGTTACAATTTCTCTGTTCCATTAACTTATTACCATTATACAAGTTTTCGATTAGTTTTCTTCTATCAAATAAAAATCAAGTATGCGGTAAAAGGAAAACAGCAGTATAAGAAAAAAAAACTTTTCTTTAATAATCATAAAATTTTCTATATTCGTACTTACTTTTCCCTCTATTCATTGGTTTTATTTCCACACAAAACTAATATATTCTTTCAAAATTCATATTTACATAAAAAGAAATGTACTTCTACTTGTAAAAAGCTGAAATAAATATAAATAAATGGAAAAACTTTAAAGTTAAGAAAATCTATATAACAAGATTTTGATTCTTAAAATTATTTTTTTTAAAAGATTAATATCTTTATAGAAGCAATGGATATAGTATAATAAAGAGTGATATTACAGTATATGATTTTCGTTTACATTAAACGTATGTTCTGAATAAGTCAAAACAATAAAGTTAAAAAACATCCATTTTCCATTTTCCATACAACTGTTCGTTAATACTCTAATAACCTCAAAAATGATTTTTTATTTAACAAACTTTTCCACTCAGATTTAGTTCAACTCATGCATCAACTTTTTTGACTAAAAATCTCATTTATTTTTGTCTTTGGAGATGTTAAAAAACAAAATTTCTAAAAAGACCGTAAATGTTTTCATAATGTCCCATGTTTTTGTGGATGTATATGATCGGATCCTACCAAAACAACAAGATTATAACAGGGAAATAAAACAAACTTAATAACATCAAAGTTTGTTGCATTATTTATGCTCCAAGTCCAAAAAGGTATGTTGTAATCTAATGTTCCCAGTTATATTTTAAAAAATGTGTACACAACCCAATGTTAATGTTCCACTTATCAACCACCTCCTTCTATTTTGATATCTCAAAATATCAAGATAACAATACAAGAGTGAAACTCACAAACAAACAAAAAATATAAGCAACAGTAATAATCTGAATATGACAACCCCTCATGAAAAACATTTCTCACATATCATATAGTCCTTAACAATGCGAATTGAAATTCACATAATAGCAAAATTGTGTGTAATAATCCAAATAGACACACATGAAAAAAAAATGAAAAGTTTACTTTTTTCTTGGGAAAATGAAAAATAAACTCTAAATTACTTTTGCGGTGAAATTTTTTATTCGTTTGTTTTGTTTTTACTTCGTTCTATTATTTTGTTTTCGAAAAAGTTTTTTTTTTCACGACAATGATATAAATAATACAAAAAATCATACGTTAAATCTCACATACTTTGCTGTAGAATTTTTACAATTCAAAAGGTTTTTGTTACTGAAACAAAGGAACATTTAAATTAAGGTAGAAAGTTGTTTGTTTGTGTTGTGTTTATTGGGATGACAGCAAAAGAGTTGGATTTATACTTCAAATGTTTTTATTTATGGTAATGAGATAATGTAGGAATGATGCTGTCAGGATTGGGAAAACTTTTTAAATTGATGATTTTGAATATACGTACATAATAATATATTATCTTGCTTTGAGAAACTTAAACAGAAAACTTGATTTGCCGTTGAAGATTGTTATTTTGGATTCTCGTATTATTGACTTTAAAAAAATAATTTTTGAAATTTAAAAATTTGAAATCGTTTAATATGAACTATTTATTTTACAAATATCAATTTATTTACTTTAAAATAAAACAAGTATATAATTTTACAATGGAAAAAATATTTTTTTCCCGGTAAATGACTGCAAAATTTAACTTTACTTTTGCTTACTGTTTCTATGGAGAAGGTTGAAGTCGCCGTCATTACCTACGCTGCAGGGAAAACCGCTGGATGGATTTCATATTTTTTTTTTCTAAATATAGGTATACTCAAGGGTCAGGTCCGAAAGGACGCTGTGTTCAATAACCGGAAGTGTGTCAAAAAAATCATTATGTGTGTCAAAAATAGCAAATTTTCATATGTTTGGCTTAAAAAACGTTCATTTTAAGTGATTACGGAGAAACATTAAATTTGGAGAAATCTTGATGGTTGGGATTGGTATGTGAGATCAAAAACTAGATTATTGCATTATAAGTTTGTCAAAAAAATGTTGTCAAGTGTGTCAAAAGAAAGATTTTTATTTATTTTTTTACCCAATTTTTTGGAAAAAAATAAAATTCTTTGTTTGAAATGAAATTTTATTATTATTTTTGAGAATTATGGCATTATAAGTTTGTCAAAAAAAGGTTGTCAAGCGTGTCAAAAGAAAGATTTTTATTGACTTTTTTACCCAATTTTCTTAGAAAAAAATAAAATTAATAGTTTGTATGACATGAAATTTTATTATTATTATAGAGAATTATGGTATTATAAGTTTGTCAAAAAAATAATGTCAAGTGTGTCAGAAAATGATTTCATTTATTTTTATAGCCAATTTTTTGGAGAAAAAATGTAGCTGTTTTTATGACGTAAATAATTGAGTAATTGAAAATGAAATTGGATATGGAAATTTTTGAATTTGTTATAGTTTTTGAAATATTTTTGGAATTTTGAAAAAGTTTGATTTTATTTAATTTAATAATATTTTTGGCATTTTGATTATAATTTTCCGGCAACGTATTGTCTATTGATGTTTTGTGTTAGTTTTGTAATAAATTTCTAAACAGAGATAAAAAACACTTGTACTTTAACAAAGAGTTATGTTTGATATACATCGCTGCCCAAAACTAAAAACCATGTCCTCATAAAAGTTCTTTGCCGAAAGCTATATCGAAATCCTTAACCCAGACCGAAGTCTTGATATCTCAGAGCTGTGTGATTTCAGCACCTCGATATTTTTGAATTGAAAGCGTGCTTATAAAAAAATTTTATTCATTCAAATTTAAACGTTTTTTTTTTAAGTAACAATGACGATAATAAATCATATTGTGACGATTATGGAAGACGATAGAAGTTAGAACACAACAACAAAAAACATCTGCAAGAAAATTCTCGTTAGAGGATCATCTTCAATAAAATTCTCGTTACAAAAAAAAAATATGCAAATCAATAAAACCAAATCAACGCAACCAAAGTAAACATGAAGTAAAGTAAATCTATTAGAGAATAAGTATAAATCAACAAATTAAAAAAAACAGTAGATTTCACACCTAGGTGTCAATATTTGAAAGATCGTCTTATTGTTGAAATAAAGGAAGGAAAAAAAGGGTGTGTTCATCTAGAATATTACAGTACCATCGAGGCTATTTCATGTAGTATATAAGAGGTGTTCTTCGAGGATAGAGATAGTATAAAATTGTTAGCGATACAAAAAGTATAAAAAAATTTAGCAGTGATAAAGGCGAAGTAAAATTTAGTGTTATAAGAAGAAAGTTAAAAGTGATATTGTGAACAAGTATAAAAAAATTATAAGTGGTGAAATATTGTTAGTACAAGAAGACCAAAAAGGGGAATAGTAACAGGAGAAATATTTTTATTGTAAAATCTTAAACGAATAAAATTATAACGTTTAGAAAATCCATTGTGTTTTAAATTTCCTGATTTAGTGATCGAACTAAATAATTGTAACTTGGCTAAGAAACGTTACAATATTTACAAAAATGTGAATGTATTAACTTCATATTTATTAAAAAATTCAAACGTTTGTCGAAAAAATAGTGTATATAATTCGGAGCTAAAGTGACTTTTCGGGTTTCGTCTAAATTATCGACCTCCCTACGGTCGGACGCACATTATAGACTCAACACAAAAAGTAACAGTTTAGCTCCTAATTGAATAATGTACTATTTACGCTAAAGGGCTGTAAAATTTAACTTTACTGTTGCTATGGAGAAGGTTTAAGTCTTACTTTTTGGCGTATAATAATAATAATAATTTATTTATGATATCATAAAGAGCAAAGCTCACAATCGATATTTATTATTTAGATATATAAAGAGTATATGTAATTAGTGTTATATATAACAAAAAACAAAAAAGTGGACAAAAAACGAAAATAAAAAAAACTAAGAATAAACAAAACAACAAACAAAACATAAACAAAACAGCCTCAGAACAAAAACCTTCACTTTAGCTCCTACTATTTCCGGAAATATAAAAAGCGTATTTTTGTTTGTAAAAGGGTTTTATAATTAGATACTATGTTTCTGTTAATCAGATTCTCCAAGAAAATAATGTAATATACGGCATAAAAAAACTAATAGTGAATTCTTTTCTTGTTCGGTACAATTATTGATCTAATCCAACATTGCTTGCTCAAAAATGTATATGTAAATAATCTACTTTTTAAAATTAGTATCAAATATTGAACAATCAGGGACGATTGATATCTGAAGTGTTTAATTAAACGAATCAATTTATTTGCAACCTCGTCTACATATAACTTCCGATATTCACGTTTTTCAAACAACTTTCAGTCAATATGAGATAATATTTTTTCAACAAATATGTGGAAATTTTATACTAAACATAAATCAGTTTTATGTCCAACGAACACAAAAAATAACAGTGATGAAAATCAAAAAAATGTGAAAAAATTGTAAAATCTGTGTTATTTCGTTATAATTAAAATAAATATTAATAGTTGTCATATTTTATCCATTTTTAATTCAACTTTGAATTATTTCAAATAAATTTAAATTCAGTTAAATTGGTTTTTGCATTTGCAATCGTTGAACTTATTTATCTTTTATAATATTGGTTTAAAAAAGATCAATGTACAATAGTACTTTATTGCTGAACTAGTTTATTCTCGAGCAAAAGTTTACATTGCAAATTTGTAAGTGAATATTAGTAAATTATTTACCAAGGTTGAGATGTGAGCTATTATTGACCGAAACTTTTAGATCCTGGGGTGCGTAGCGAATATAATGTTCAAAGTTTGTACCTTCTCAACCGAGGTATATATAGAACTTTTTTAGTACTATACTGATTATCAAATCATGATTAGATTTTGATATTAGTGATTTTTCATTTTTTAAATATCTTAAAATATTAAATAGTCAGGAAGTTTAGAGTCATACAAATAAAATGAAAGAATGCAATTATGATTTTTGCTCGGTTTTAAAAAAACCTAAGTATTGCATTCAAAAGCCAAAACTGAAATTCTTACCCCCACTTTTTTTGACATTTTTCGACGTTTTAGGACCTACTGATTCTAAGAAAGCAAAAAAAAATGTACGTCTGCCTGCCGGCCGGCCGTCCGGCCGTTACAACCGACGAAATCTAGAAAACGGCTGGCGGGATTTCAAAAATTTTTTTTTCTAAAAATAGGTATACTCAAGGGACAGGTCCAAAAGACGCTGTGTTCGATAGCTGGCCCAAAAATGTGTCAAAAAAATCGTCAAGTGTGTCAAAACAATGAAATTTGCATATTTTTTGCTTAAAAAACGTTCATTTTAAGTGATTGCGAGCAGGAACATTGAATTTGGAGAAATCTTGATGGTTGGGATTGGTATGTGAGACCAAAATCTAGATTATTGCATTAGAAGTTTGTCAAAAATATAATGTCAAGTGTGTCAAAAGAATGATTTTCATTTATTTTTTATGGAAAAAAATTAAATTAATTATTTGAATGAAATGTTAAACTTAATTAAACATGAAATTATTTTTATTGAGGATTTTATTGCATTATAAGTTTGTCAAAAAAATATTGTCAAGTGTTTCAAAAATGATTTTCATTTACTTTTTCAGCCAATTTTTAAAAAAAAAATTTAATTATTTGTATGACATGAAATTGGACATGGAAATTTTTGAGTTTGTTATAGTTTTTGGAATTTTGAAAAATGTTTGTATTTTTCATTTTGTAATAATTTTTGCAACATTTTAATAATTTTTGAAAAAATTTTAATATTTGATTTTGTTATAAATTTTGCAATATTTTTAGAATTTTGGAAAAAGTTTGAATTTTTGATTTTTTTTAATTTTTACAATACTTTTGGAATTTTGAAAGAAATATGAATTTTTGATTTTATAATATTTTCTCGAAACGCTAAATGGAGAGGTTTTTGAGTAGTTTGCTGATTGTATATCTTTTCTCTAAATTATGTTAATTTCTGATCTGTTATAACTTTGCGGCAACGTATTGATGTGTTAGTTTTGTATTAAGTTTCTAAGCAGAGATAAAAAAATACATGTACTTTAACATAGGTTTTGAAATCAAAATATATTGAACAAGTAACCTTTGACCAAAATATTTGTTATTTTTTTCAAACAAATTGTATAACTATGACAACAAAATATAACAAATATTTTGCTTGGATTATGAAATTTTGAATTAAAAGATTGCTTTAATAAAAAATTTAATTTTTTACATATGTAGTTTATACAAATTTAAATGTTTTTCACTTTTTGGACGTAACTATGACAAAAAAATATTGTGCTAAAAAGTGACACTTTACGACCGAAAATTAAAGTAATAAAGTAACACTTTAATACGAAAGGCGAGAAAGAAATGATACCCCTGATTGCATTATATTGCGTTTAAACAAGGAAAGAGTATGAAATACATACATGTTTCTTTGATTGTAGGTAATCTAATCCAAAATTGTAGTGAAAAATTCAGTGTTAACGTTAAAACATCTAATAACTTAATAATAAACTGAGCACTAAAGTTGATTCATGAAAACAAATTTTTTTCACATGTGGGGATCAGTTTTACCGCATGGGGAGGATCATATTTTGTTCAATCTACCAAACTTTTTGGTAATAGGTTTTTAAAGATACATATTGTAATTCCTAGGACACCACATTTTATTAAAAAAAAATCGCGTTAGCAAAATGATAATTAGTATTTTGATGAATTAAAATTATTTTATTACTTCACGTCCTTTTTAATCATTTCGTCAGCTAAACATTTGACATAAACAAAATTCAATTTATACGATTTTTATTCGGAAGCTTACAATTTTTATATTTTCCCCTCAAACTAAAGATAAAATTTTAATTTACTTTGTAAGAAGTGCTGGCATGCAAAAGTTTAAAAAATTATATATTCGTAAAGGTCACTGTCCTTACAAAACTATAAATATTTTATTTAACCTTATGTATATTTATTTCAAGGAGTCTGAGAAAACTGTCCGGCAAGCCTCCATTTCATTTCAAACAAAATAAAAATGGCAAACGTATATTTTATAAAGCCGTTGGCAAAAGTAAAAAATACGTAGATAGTGTCACTTTAATAATAACTATATCCTGCCAATAAATAATATTTTAATACAGTTGGAACAAACAAAAATAAAGAAAATCGCATCCTTTTTTCAACATTTGCCAGCCAGTAAAATTTTACTAAACAGCTTTTCATAACATTTCACTTCTGTTGTTCGTTTAATTTTCGCTTTTTTTTTTTGTTTTTCTTTCAGGATGTAAAATATTTGAAGTTAGTTTTCTAGTTTCTCAGACAAAAATTTAAAAAAAAAAACTGAACAAAAAAAAGTATAAATCGACAACATTACTAACAACAAAACAATAACTTTAAACTTTTATTTTTATGCTTGAAGTTGTTTTTCTCGCTAAATCGTTTTGTTTATTATTTATAATATTTTATCGAATTACACTTGATGGAAATACACACCATTTACTCAATGTACATGCGCACATATTGTCTGGTAATTTGTCTATCGAACAATATTTAATTTTTAAATGAACAGTTAAGATATGTTTTATATAAGAAGTTGGATATTAAGATATATATTTATATACAACTTGGAACCGGAAGTAACTATTTGTGTTACGGTTTGTGAGAACTCAGGCAATTTCTAAATTGTGAGGCTCTATAATACTTTAATAACACCAATACGATTTCTTGTTGATAATACTATGAAAAGTGAATAGCGTTTAGGATTTTTTGAGCTAAGACCTCAAGGTCCAGCTAAGAGAACAAGGCCCATTTTGTTAAGATGGTTTGAATTGTGCTTTTGAGCGAACTCTTGGGCATTCCGAAGCATGGTTCCGGTCCAACAAACTTTTTATCGGCCCCCTGCTTTGCCAAAGCGTCAGCGAAAGCATTTCCTTGTATTCCTGTGTGGCTAGGTGCCCACACAAGTGTTACTTTATTATTGCAGGAGATTTTTAGTAGATTTTGGTAGCATTCCCATACCAATTTTGAATCAAAGCGCGTAGATTTTAGTGCCAAGAGTGCTGCTTGGCTGTTATAATATATATTTCAATATTTTGGTATTTTCTTCAGCACATAGCAAAGCGCAACTGCTAATGGCAAAAATTTCGGCCTGAAATATGGTTGTTGTGGTGCCTTGGACAACCGTTTGCTTTGTTCTAGGACCAAACACTCCTGCTCCCGTGCCCATATTGGTTCGAGAACCATCTGTGTACCAGATGCTGGCGTTATGTAGCAGTGACCGTATGTAGTTTTTAATACGAACTCTGGCCAATATCTGGACATCAAAGTGCCTGTCTAAATCTATTGTTTTTGGCATACAATCCGAAATATGGTATGTATGCATTTCAGCTTGGAATTAAGAAAGGACTTTAAGGTGTCCGGTTAGATTACCCGGCTTAAACCTTTCTGTGTCCGGTTAGATTACCCGGCTTAAACCTTTCTGTGAGCTGCAATCTATGAACGCTCAACACCGCTACAGATTTTACATGTAGGTGCAATGGAAAAAGCTTTAGAAGAATCTCCATTGCTGACGTTAGCGTGGTTTTGAAAGCACCTGTGGTACTAAGACACACAAGCCTTTGTATTTTTGTAAACATATTTTGAGCAGTTATTTGGCGCGTTTTAGGCCACCAAACTAAAGCTGCATATGTTAGATAGAATTGGTTTAATAAGACTTTAGTGCAACCAAAGTATCATTTTTGGGCTAAGACCCCATGTTTTCCCAAACAGGTTTCTGCATGTGAAGAAAACTTTGTTTGCCTTATCAGAGATATATTTCAGGTGTGAGTTCCAGGTTAGTTTGCTATCCAGGACCACACCCAAATATCTAACCTCTTTTGATGTTTGTATTGGATCACCGTTTAGAACAGGAGAAATGAAGTTAAAGTTTCTCTTGTTTGTGAAAACGATAATGCTTGTTTTTCGTGGGTTGATCGAGCTGTCTGGGTTCGACCAGCGACAATGGAGTCATGTTTTTCTCTAACCATGACTGCCAAGTCATCGGTATAGCCTACAGTGTTGAAGCTGGAATCATTTAGCTTAGTGAGGAGATCATCAGCCGCCATTAGCCAAGCGAGCGGAGAGAGCACGCCTCCTTGCGGGCAGCCTCTAGATGCAGTAACAGTCATTGAATAATCACCTAGTGTAGCCGTTATCTTCCGACTCTGTAGCATTTGGATAATCCACGCAATGATAAGGGGGTTTATATTTTTCTTTGTGGCCATTTCAATGATAGCATTGAAGTGGACATTGTCAAAGGCTCCTTGTATGTCCATAAATGTACAAACAAGTGCCTCCTTATAGTTTAGAGTGCTCTCAATTTCTTTCACCATTTTGTGTTTTGTCTGATAGGCTGATAGGCGTGCTGGCTAGAGTTGAGAGGGTTTTGTTTAAGACCCACATGACGTATGTGATAATCCAACATCTTTTCCATTGTTTTTAATAGAAAAGATGTAAGACATATGGGTCTGTATATTTGGCTTCATTAGGTTTTTTTCCTGGCTTAGGTATGAAACAACTTTGGTTTCTCGCCATATCTGAGGAATGTAAGCAAGGCGAAAGCTTGCTTTGAACAAACGCATGAGATATGGAAGAATGATTGTTAGACCCTTTTGCAGAAATACCGGAAAAATTGCATCACCTCCTAGAGATTTATAGGGACCGAAGGATTCTATAGCCCATCTCGCTTTGTTGGGGGTGAAAATTGTGTTGGCTAAATAATCTGCAATACTTTTAGTTGCAGGATCTAGAAGATGTACGTCTTCGTTGGCATTATCTTCCTTGCTCCATTCTAGTGAGCCCGAAAGTTGGTTTGAAGTAAAGTATCTAGTGTCTCAATACAGCTGGTGGTATACGTACAACTTGGTTTGCATATTGAGCCTAGAGGGTTTGTGTGATCAGACGACATCAATTTTTGGAGTCGAGCTGCAGGCTGCAGCAGGCAGATTATCTATCGTATTGCAGAGCTCTTTCCAGCTATTTCTTTTTGATTGTCTGAGTTCTTTATTATAATTGATTAGAGCTACTCGGTACTCTGTCCAATTATATGTTGTTTTTGCTCTGTTAGAGAGCTTGTGAACTTTATTCCTTTTCCTCTCCATGTTACCATTCCACCAAGGTACATCTCTGCATCTTTTGGATTGAATTATTGGAGTATTAAAGTTGTATGCTTCAGTGATAATTTCTTGTAAATTATTTGCTGCAGAGTCAAGCTCAAATGTAGAGTTGATACTGCCGCAACTATTTACATTTTCATACAGATATGTTGTGTAAAGTTCCCAGTTGGTTTTTTTTGGGTTTCTAAAGTACTGGATGCTCTTTGGGTAGTGTTCTATGTTGAAACATATATAAGCATGACCAGACATAGAAGCTTCTTTCGAAACATGCCAGTTCTTAATATAGTTAGTAGCGTTTATGTTAGTTAAAGTAAGGTCAAGGACCTCGCCTCTGATTGCGTTTCTAAAGGTAGGCTCACTACCTTTGTTTGCAATAAACATATTGTTTGTATACAAAAATTGAAGCAGACGCTCGCCTTTTGTGTTAATGTTGCTACTTTCCCACACGGTGTGATGAGCGTTAGCATCACACGCTATTATGAGGTTATAGTGGTTATTGTTGCAATACTTGATGAGTTTCTCTACCACTTCTGGTGGTGTCTCGTCCTCATCCCCCGGGAAGTATGCAGAAGCTAAAATGAATTTACGAAATCCACCTTGAGGAAGATGAATTTCTATCTGGACCGTTGTAAGATCTCTACAGATAAATTCATTAAATGGAAATATTTTCAGATGTTTGTTAAAGAGAATCGCGGTTCGCGGTCTTTCCACATCTGAAAAATAGATCAGTTTTGTATTTTTGTTTAACGATAGACCTTTTATTCTTTTACTGTCTGCCCACGGCTCCTGTATAAACGCAAGATCGTGAGCATCCTGTTCAATTAACCGGTTCAAATTAACTGAGGCCATTTCTGATCTGTGCAGATTAATCTGAACGCAACTTAATTTAGGTACTAGAGATTTTTCTCTATATCGTACAGGTCTTCTGTTTGACTTAGATAAGCTGGTGAATCAGACATTACCATAGAGTCAGACATGGTGTGTGTACTATCCGAATTAAGATAAGCTAATAAATCAGGCATGATCCTAGAGTCAGACATGGCATGTGTGCTGTCTGGTTTAGAATAAGCTGATAAATCAGGCATGATCCTAGAGTAGGACATGGTGCACAGTTTTGTTGTTAGTTTATGTGATGCGTTTGGAAAAGCATCGCTCTCATCTAAAACTTTATAGTTTTCCATACAATATTTATGGAGAAAGTAGCGAGGTACATTGGTCAACAACAACAGAGCCCTGTACTGTGGTAAGGCTATTGAAACTGGAGGACGCCCGGTATCCAGAGTTCCGTACTAATAATCAAGCACCCCCTTGACCATGATAAGCTTTCGGCGTACGTGTCTCACCTTAGCTTTGGGTTTTGGACTTGATCTTGGCTTCGATTCTCACCGAGGACCTAACGGCATGGGCGACCCTACCGTTGTAGCTCCTAAGATCACTGAGTCTACTGAGCCTCATCACTGCGTCATAGTGCCAAGTCCATTAGACGTGGCAAAGTCACAAGTTTGTGTTACTTCGACGTTCAAATCTCTGTTTTTGTTCCACTGAATTCTTTCTGACTTAGTCAAAAACGCAAACATATTCAAGCCACTGTAATTTAAGCCCAATCCACCCGTATCACAATCTTACAAGCTTACTATATACAAATACATATAAATTTAAAATTTCAAAGAATTAAAATAAGACATTATGTTTAATTCGTACAAGCTAGACAAGATTCGTACAAGCTATTACATGGACATGGACAAATATTCGACTTAAACTTGTTTTTCGCATTACCACGATACATCGATACATTAGCATGATAAATTGATCTTGGTCCTCCCAGACCATGTTCTTGGAAAATCTCACCCCCAATGATATTAAGCAACACGTCTTTAATGAAATATTGTTGTGGAATAACGAGTTTTATTCATGATTTGTTGATTTTTAATTTTTTTAATTTTTGATCTACGGATGTAACAACTCTGTGTACCGTAGTCCCGACTTTTGTCATATGAGTTTACGTGAAATATCACATACCACTGGAAATATCAGTAAGATATCACTAGCCAAGGTGATATCTTAGAGTTGATGGTGAATGTACTCGATTCAATCAACGGTAGCACTCTCAATCTTTGTTATAGAGTATGTCTTGGTGAAGATATGAGGCGGTATATAACTCCTTATGTGTAAGGGCTCTATCTTTGTGGAAGGCAGAGCGTTAAATGATCGAGGAACTTTCAACAGAACAGCATAAAATACCATAACAAACTTTGATTTCATAAACTTTTTAAAAAATCTCATAAATATAGATCACGATTCAACAAACTATCACCTTATCCGTTGTTTTATCAGTTGAAAAACTTCCAAAATATTACTATTCATGTCTTCGACCAAAATGTGTTTTATCCAAACACCACGTTTTTCCAAAAATCCTTAAATTTTCTTTCCTGATAAACACATTATAAACACAAAAAATTTCTATCTATTGAGAGAACAAGATAGAAAAAACGTCTTCATTCTTTTTTATGTATTTTAAAATAAATTTTCCTTTCATATAATATGCAACGAAAAATCAAGATATTTCGATATGCAAAACAGAAGGTTTTTCCATTTTTTACCCTTTTCGTTTAGTTTCTTTTCTGATTATTTTCTTTTGTATGTTTTTTCTTAGTACTTTCTAGTCGGGTTATGTGTTATGTCGATGTGATGAAAAAGTGTTTTATAAGGATACCAAATAAATAAACTTTTTGCTTTAGAAAGCTTATTTTAAGTCATCAAAAAAAGTTTGCTGATATTTTTTGGATGTATATATATATATATATAAAGGAAAAGTCTTTTATCTACTGTTCAAGTAACTGCACGTAGAGTTTTAGTTTCAAAATCACGAACATATAAGAAAACATTTCTGTTTCGTTTTATTGCGTTATAGTTTTCTGTATATTTTCTTTTAAACTTTTTTATTGACTGTTTTCATTTTTGATCCGTGAATTAAGGAAATTCAATGAATTGAAATTCACAAAATGTTAGTTTTAACTTATATGCATGAGTTGTGGATTTATTTATCTTTTATAAAACACTTTTTGGTCTTTGTTACAAAGCATATTGAAATTATACAGTTATGTTTGTTTTTTCATACGAAATGTTGCATTAAAATTGCCGCCGATTATTTATCTTATTTATCGACGACACGTTCCTCTGTGTTCAGGTAATGCAATCAGTATTATTAAGAAATTCATATTATATATGAAATTACTCAAACATCAATCACATCTTCTAATTTAACATTGTTGAAACAGCTAAAATAAAAAAATAATCACTGTTCGAATAAAAAGAGTAGAAGAAACAAATTACAAAAGCGATTGAAGCATCAACCTTCAATTTATTTTGTTACGCATTTTTCATTTATTGTTTTTCTATTTACCGTAATGTACAGGATTTTGTTTTGTTGATTGATTTAACTAAAAGCATTCCAATTTTCATTTATTTCACAACATAACCACACTAAATGGAGTCACATGGTGAAATTTTTATCCATAAAATAAATAAATCAGGAGAATAAACGAATAAAACATTAAACTCAGCAGGATTTAAATTAACCTAAACAATGATGGGGTATTCGAACAAAAAATATAACAGAAATGGGTAGAATAAATGATTCTTTTATCTATATTGCATTGCTGTTAGTGGGTTGATAATGATAGAATGATGGATTTACCGGCTCGTTTTTTTATCTATTTCGAAAATATTTTAAAATAGCATTATTTTTTTTTGTTTTTAATATATTGTTTTTCAATTCTACTGTATTTTGATTCCGTGGAAAATAATAACATAAATTATCCTATAGAAGATATCATCAAATTCCTATTCTTTACTGTAATATTTATAAAATGAGATAATAATTCTTTTCTCCATTAAGTTTTTTATTCGTGTTTTGATTATTATTATTATTAGGATTATTGGTTATTTGGTATTTTTATTACAAAGCTATAACAACTATATTACAAATTATTAGATAATTAAGGATTGAAAATTTATTGATCAAAATAATGACAGTGTTTTGTGTGTTTTAAAGCCTTAGGGAATCCGTAATGTATTAATTTAGGGTAGTTTACTTAGTATTGATTTATTGTGTTTAATGTATTTTATTAATTGGAAAAAAATCATTCTGAAGTTGAATTGGTTATTGTTTATAATCAAAGTGGTCGGTAAACTAGGGTTGGTTGAAAAAAATTCATGAAACTAGCAAGATTATATTAAAGCTTAACAAATCTGTATTGTTTTTAAATTAAAGTGTTGAACAAAATAGATTACAATATGCGTCATAATGATATACAAAAACACTTTATAAGATGATGAACGTTTTACTTAGATTGAAGCCACCATTCAAGGGAAATGGATAAAAATATAACCCTAACAATTTCCTCTTATCAAATGTGATTTGTTCTGGCTTAGAAATTTAAAAAAAAATATTTTTTTTGTAACACATGCGTACAAAATATTCAATTTTGTACTAGAATAGAATACAAGAAAAAACTACTTTTCGTCACACATGACTACAAAATATTTTGTATGCCTGGACCGTATCGCCGCCTGCATGTGAGATTTGTAGTTAAATCTATCCATATATCTATCTATATTTAATATTTTTATAGCACTAAAATATCAAAATAAGAATTTAAATAACTTATTATATAGTAAAAACAACTTAAACACATTGCATCATTTGAATTGTAAGAAAAAACAATATATCCCAGTTCCCTGACGAATATTCGTTTTTATCCTACATTCTACGCTGGCTTGTTTCTCAGGTCTGTACTAATTTTTTTTTATACTCAAATAATATTTCAATGAAAAATGTATCTCCGCTCTAACTTAGAACACTCTAACGGTGCATGCACAATGTATGAGGTTTTTCCTCATGAGATTTGAGCAACTTTTTATTATTATTTTTTAATAGAAATACAATACTTTAAAATGTAGGTAGCTCAATTTTCTACTAATCATGAGGAAAAAGTTAAGAAATTTTTAACTTTTTCATTGAGGAAAAAGTATTTCAAAAATAAATTTTTTTTTTCTCAAAATAAATTTTCATACAAACTTGGATCTTCTGAGTAAAAGTATTTTCATTGTGCATGCTCTGTAACGTGACTGTCATCTATCTGTAATTGCATTTACTATTTACTTATTATGAATTCATTTGTTTTCAAAACAAAACACATTTAATTTGAAGTTTAATTTGAAGTACCCACATCAATTTCTCTAATGCTGAATGTCCATCTAAATGTTTAATCATCAATTTAATGGACCATCTAAATGTATACCAATCAATTTACAACCATCCAGTAAGTACAAATTTATTAAAATTTAATTTTAATAGTACTAATAACATGATTATTTCCAGTTTTTTAAATCCCATAGAACATCAACCATAGAAACAACAGATACCATCGAAAAAATAATAAAATTTGAAATTTAAAATAAAATTTGATATGTAAATAATTTGATATGTAAAATTGCATAATTTTTTTCAAAAAATAAATAAAAAATCGGAAAATTTTATTTTGGTACATTTTTATTTATGAACTCTAGATTAATTATTATTTTTACCACTTTTCGCTTTTTACCACCAGAGGTCTCACTTTAATAACCTTATAGTTCAAGTTGATTTCAAAGATGGCGTAAACGTTAGTTTTAGCACTATATTTATTAAAGATTCACTCCATCAGCGGTAGACAATTTGGACATTTTCTTTGCAAATATAACGCTAATCTAACGCTAGATCAACCGCTATATCTAACGCTAGTCTAGCGTTAGAGAAATGGATGTGGGTTTAAGCTTTTGAAAGTTTATAATTTTGACAGATTAGTTCTAAAGTTTTTTACTATAGTTCTAAAATTGAGCTACTATATGTTGTTTTAGTTGGAATCTTAGGTTTATATTTTTGAGCTCAAATAATTTACAAATATTACAACGAAGATGGCGCACTTAAATTTTATAAAAAACTTAAATTTGTTTATAACTTCGTTAAATAAATGATTTTGCATAACTTTAAATTTTGGACCTTTAAAAATATGTCCTCAAAAGGATTACTCAAAATTTAAATTATTTTCCGAGTTACAGTGGCTTTTGTGACGCGGCAACTAAGCCGGTCGGACGAAGCAGACGTTACCCGACCGTATGTAATTGGAGATTATAATCTAAAGTATATTAGTATATTAGTATATTAGTGTATATTAGTGCAATTATTTCATGTTTAGTGTTCAGTTCCATTTTATTATTATTTTCAAACGTGTTTTTCTCGAAACTACTTTTACATAATTTGAGAAAATGTGATTACACTATTAATGTCTTAAGCAAGCTCTATTTCACAAAGGGGAAAAACAATCCTTGTGTAAGCATAAATAAATTAGATCAGTCATAATATAAATATTATGATTCCAAAGACATGATAATTATATACATAAAAAAAATCTTACGTTTTGGTGCAACTAATTGGAAAGGTAGCGTTTTGGTGGGATCATTATAGAAATGTAATTTTTTGACTATGACCTACTACTTCATCAGTTATCAACGAAGTTGTGTAGACGTGTGTTTATTCTGTCGTGATTGTTTTTGTTTAATTTTTTAATTTTAATTTTATTAAAGTATTTGAATTTAATTTTTTGTTGTTTTTCTTAAATAAGTTTACAACTAATGGTGATTGAAGTTTTGTGCAATTTTTCATTTATTTATAATCTAAATCTAAATCTTAGAATGTTTATTTTTTTTTTTGCTCAGTTAGGTATAAATAATTAAATAATTAATTCATATTTTCAAAAACAAGAAAATAAAATTCCATATAGTCTTTATACGCATATAAGCAAATAGCAGTAATTCTTTGTGCTACATGCCTAACCCAACCAACAAGTTCAATTAGTTTTTGATGTTGTTCTTTCATTGTGATTTGTGTTTTTTTATTGCAATCAAATCGCAATAAACTGAAGAAAGGCCCATTGTTTTGCCTTTTAAAAATTAATTATAATTACAGGGTGCTTACAGTTTTTTATTTTTTTTTTTTTTTTGTGTTTAATAAAAAAAGTTTGTCCTTTACCATTCATTATGCTATCCTGTGATTTCAAGGTATGTAACTCAGTTAAATCCGATGTACTTTATATGTGCTTGGGAACTTGTGAAAGGCTCTATCATCCTAAATGTGTCGGTGTTTTAGCTTCCACATTTGAGCTTGTTAATAAAGCTGATTCTGGGGTTTGTTGGTACTATATTGATTGTAGGCAAGTAAATTTAGGTGTTTTAGCTCGGAATATAAACCGTGTAGGTCAAAAATTTTAAAAAGTCATTAAGAATTTTTTTAATGTATTTGAACATTTTTCTTCCACGAATGATCTCTTTAACAAATTTTCCGTTTTTCCTCAATCTAATGTCACAATAGTTGACTTTGATACGACTTCGGTTGCACCTATAGAAATTTCCATCCAATCAACGACAAAAGCTTGTACCCCATCTGACATCTTGCCTACTAATGTTGAGCCCATTGTTGACCCTCTCAAAAATATAACTCTTCGCAAAAAATGCGAATGTGTTTCTGTCCCTATTAATGACCCTTTAATTAATAATATTGTTCTCAACCCTGGTCCTACCAATTCCGACCCCATTAACATTTTTTCCTCTCCTACTCTTAACGTTGTACCCCTTCTTAAGCAAATATTTGTTTCCCGGCTTCACCTTTCGTCTACAAACGATCAAGTCGTTTATCATATCAAATCTAAACTACGAGATAATAACTTTAACGATACGGATTTTAAATTGATTAAATGTAAAAAAATAACAAGCTCTGGTAGCAATGTTGCGTCCTTTAAAATCGGTGTTCCTGAAGTCATGTTCGATTGTCTATTGTCTTCAATAACCTGGCCTAGTAATACTTTCATTCAGGAATTTGTTTGTAGGCACAGAGCAAATACAGTAGCATTACCATCTAACGAGGTGCCAAAAAACTAAAGTGCCTGTCCCTTTACTATCAGAACGTAAGGGGACTTAAGTCTAAGGTTTCAGGTATTTATTTGAAGTCTCAGATGCTACTGTTTGATGTTTTTGCATTAACTGAGACTAATTTAAATAATACTTTTAATAACAACGAACTTTTTTAATCTGAATTTAATGTTTTTAGACGCGATGGTGAGTCTGATAGCTCAGAATCTTTAGGTCGTGGTGTTCTTTGGCGGTTCGTAGTGTGTATGACAGTTCTTTGTTTCGTTTTCCTGGCACTGAACATTTGGAATTATTATTTGTCAAAATAAATGCGGGACGGGGGAACATATATATTGTTAATTGCTATATCCGTCCGTGTAGTCCTATCGAGAAATACCAAGAGTTTTTAAACGCGGTAGAATTCGTAAATAATTTACTGAATACCACAGATGATTTGCTTATCTGTGGTGATTTTAATCTCCCTGGTTTGCGGTGGATTCCGTCGGAGGGTGAAATAGATTTTGTTGCATGTAATACTTCGTCCGCAAAGGAAACATTATTTGTTGACACCCTTTTGGCTTGTAGTCTCCTGCAGATCAGTGATGTTAAAAATAATTTAAATAGACAACTAGATTTATTTTCACTATAACGTAAATAATTGTCTTGTTTCAGAAAGTACTCACACCCTGTCCATTATTGATAATTACCATCCTCCACTTTCACTTGTTTTTAGGGTTCCGTTTTTTATACGGAACACTATTGGTGAGAGTACAACGTGTTTTTCACATTATTTCGATTATCTCGTGAACCACTAATCCGATGAACTTAAAATTTGAGGTGCTTATAAAACTAACTTATCCACACAAGATGGTGGGTTAAAAATAAATAAAGTTGTATTCATTTGTTTTAAGGAGGTACGATGTAAAGCTTTTGAAAACATACATTTTTTTTATCGAGACGAGTAGGGTATCATATGAAAGGGCTTTATTTCAGCATTATTTAAAAATATATTTTGGAAGTTTACACCTCACCATTTTTTGTATAATTTTGAAAAATGACGTTTTCTGGATGTTTTATTGCCCCGAATAACTCCGACCCTACTTCATCGAAAATCTTGAAATATATTTGGAATGATAGAAAATTGAGTAGGTTTTTAATGAAAAATATAGAAAAGTGGCAGATACTCATAACTATATTTATTAAAGGGGTGGGAATGTTAAGGGGTAAAAACATCATTTAAAACCAGGTCATGTGGGGTGGCATTTGAAAAAGGAATTGATTTTAGAAATATTGCCTTTTTTTTAGAATTTCACAATGTATAGTTTTTGAATTATTATCAATAAAGTGACACAAAAAGTTGGTCCCTCCCTTGCATTTCGAGCCTAATTAACAGAAAAATTTGAAAAAATTCACAGAGACAGGAAGTTTGATAAACTCTGAACGAAAAATATAGCGCACTCAAATAATTATATTTTTGTGCTTTTAAGGAATTGGGGTGGGGAAGGGTGAAAAAAATTTTTTTTGACCCAAGCGAGTGGGATGTTATTTGAAAGAGAACCGAATTTCAGAAATTTTGCAATTTTTTTTAGCATTTTGCGGTACACAGTTTTTGAGTTATTCTAAAAAATGTGCAAATTCCAGACCGTTCCCCCCCTCCCTACGTTTCGACACTGATATACATCAAAAATTGAAAAAATTCATAGAGACAGGAAGTTTGCTATATTTTGAACGAAAATTATAGCAAACTCTCAAATAATTATATTTCTGTGTGTTTAGGGGATGGGTGTAAGGGGGGTAAAAAAAACTTTTTTTGACCCAAGCGAGTGGGGTATTTGAAAGAGCACAAAATGTCCAAAACATTGCAATTTTTTTTATAAATTTCGCGGTACACAGTTTTGGAGTTAATCTAAAAAATGTTTCGACACAAATTGACAGAAAAAATTGAAAAAATTCACAGAGACAGGAGGTTTGCTATATTTTGAACGAAAATTATAGCGAACTCTCAAATAATTATATTTCTGTGTGTTTAGGGGATGGGTGTAAGGGGGGTAAAAAAAAACTTTTTTTGATCCAAGCGAATGGGGTATCATTTGAAAGAGCACCAAATTTCAGAAACATTGCAATTTTTTTTAGAATTTTACGGTATACAGTTTTGAAGTTATTCTAAAAAATGTGTTAATTCCAGACCGTTCCCCCCTACGTTTCGACACTGATAGCCAGGAAAAATTTAAAAAATTCATAGAGAGAGGAAGTTTGCTATATTTTGAACGAAAATTATAGCGAACTCTCAAATAATTATATGTGTGTTTAGGGGATGGGTGTGGGGAGGGTAAAAGAAACTTTTTTGGAACCAAACGACTGGGGTGTCATTTGAAAGAACACTTAATTTAAGAAACATTGCAACATTTTTTAGAATTCTGCGATGCACAGTTTTTTAGTTATTGATAAAAAAAGTGCTATTTTAAGTGTATGTATACCACCCTATATTTCGACGCTGATTTATAGAACAAATATTTCCTATTTAGACCATTAAAATACTGGTTAAATCTTTCTTTAGCCAACATAAACAGCTATGGATAAGATTTAACCTCAAGTAACATTTTTGATCAATATAAATGTGATTGACATTTACTATTGACGTCTACGATTAAACATTTATTCTGTTATGCGTCCATAGTCTGGCGATATAAAGACTTTACAACATAACTTTATGTCATTTATTTTTGATATTGTGTTCTTTTACATTCATGAAACCCTTGGCGAGCGAATTTTATTCGCACTTGTCCGACTTTTTTTCCTTTGAGAATGGTAATAATAACGTAGAGTCAGAAAACTCTTATAAGTTTAATTTTCGAAAAGCAGATTTCATTAAACTTAATCATTTGATTAGCAACATTAATTTTAATTTTATATCAGAAACTGATAGTAGCGTTAACGAAATTTGCTCTATTTTTTACAACAAAATTTTCGAATGCCTTCTGCAATGTGTCCCGTTTACGGCACATAAAAACTTTTCTTCATCTCCTCCTTGGTATAGCAGGAGTCTTCGGGTTCTGCGCAATTGGAGAAATAAGCTGTGGAACAGGTATTTGATTTCTGAATCCCAGTCTGATTATTATCAATATCTAGATGCCTACAATGAATTTGCTATACTTTTTGAGAGTCTATATTTTGATTATATTCATCGAATGGAATTCGACTTAATATGTGACGCTAAACGGTTTTGGCGATTCGTTAATAGTAAAAAAAACAGATGGGTATCCTCCTACGTTAACATATCTAAATAATTCCTCTAATGATCCCAAAATCATTTCCAATTTGTTTGCAAATTTTTTCAGTTTCTAAGCCTGATGAAGACTACTTCAGTTATTTAAGCAACTCTCCTCAAACTTCTTTAATGGCAATTAATATCGACTGCGAATTAGTTCGAGATAAAATCAATAATTTAAGGGACGACTTTTCTTCAGGTCCCGATGGGCTACCTGCAATAGTTTTAAAAAAATGCATTGATGGCTTGGCACAGCCTTTAACCTTGCTTTTTCAAAGATCCATTTCTTCTGGCATTTTTCCTTCTTTGTTGAGTACTTTTATAGTACCCGTTCTAGTAAGAGTTCTTTTATAGTACCCGTTCATAAAAAGGGTAACAAAGCTGACATTGTAAACAATAGGCCCATTGCCAAACTATCGTCTATTCTAAAATTATTTGAAAGTGTAATTTTTGATTATCTTTATACTTGTTGTAAACCGATTTTATCATTGCATCAGCACGGATTTCTTCGAGGGAAATCTACAACCACTAACCTCACCGAGTTTGTCTCTAGCACCATAAAGTCCATGGAATTAGGTCTTGAAGTAGATACTATTGTTACTGACTTTAGTAAAGCTTTTGACAAATTGTCACATGAATTAATATTATTCAAGCTTCGCGCTTTAGGTTTCCCAACTCATATTGTAAATTCGTTTAGTTCATATCTAAAAGACCGACATTATCTCATACGCTTCAGATCCTTCTCTGAGCCTTTTATGGCTAAATCAGGGGTACCTCAAGGTAGTCACTTAAGACCACTGATTTTCATTTTAGCTATTAATGATGTTTATCATTTGTTATTAAAAACTCTAAAATTTTAGTATATGCTGATGATATGAAAATTGTTCGTAATATTTCGTCAACCTTGCTCTCAAATATTCTACAGAGCGATTTAAATAATTTCTTTACATGGTGCACCACAAATTTCTTGGAATTAAACGTTTCTAAATGCCAGACGATTACATTTTCCAGGAAAAAATATAAACTACCTACTCGCAGTTATACTATCAATGGCGATATAATAATGTCAAGAGACCTTATCACCACGTACATATCAATAAAATAGAAGCTGTCCAACGCAGATTTGTGCGTTTTGCACTTAGAGGTCTTCCTTGGGCTGATGCATACAACTTGCCTCCATATCTGGATCGACTTAGTCTTCTTGGTATGCACAGTCTGCAGAAACGTCGTGAAATAGCTGACGTTATTTTTGTCCATCAAATTTTGGCTGGTGCAGTTAATTCCTCAATTTTAGAATCCATAAACATTAATATTAATTATCGCGCAACTAGGTATGTTTCTTTATTCAGAATTGATTTCCATCGCACAGATTATGGTAGAAATGAACCTATCACAAGAATTCTACAGAACGCGAATAAAAATGCTCAAAGCTTTGATTTTCATCACAGTAAATATAAGTTAAAAGAGTTACTTTATTCGAATCAATGATAACTGATAACTCGACAGAATCTACCTATTGTTAAGTTTTATTTTTATTTTTAAAGTGTAACAGCAAGAGCCATACGCTAAATAAAATACATCCCTTTTTTGTTTTTGACTATTGCTTTTTTTTTTTTGCATGATTTTTGTATTTTTTTTTTTTTTAAGTGCCTTTGTGCCTTTGTGTTTATAAACGGATTTTTTTCTCTTTACACGTGTGCGTATTTTATTTTATCCTTTCTACTAGTATTAAGTATTGTGGCTTCTTTGCATGTTGTTCTCTTCCGTCCTACTACACTACAACCGAGTCTTGTCTGTAACAATTGGTGAATTCATAGTAGCGATATGAAATTATTCCAATCATGTATATATGTATGTATTTTTACACGTTGTGTATTTATACATGGATATTTATATGGATGATAGGCTCTTATTATGTAATTAAATATGAAATAATTAGAGCCGGAAGTGTGAGCAAGCGCTGTTAAGTCTGTTTTTAAGTCTATTACCATTTTAGCAAATACGTTATTTTAAAATTATGACAAACGTCACTTTTTGACATGAATCGAAAAAGAAGTTTTAGAGATATTGTTTATTTTATTAGAAAAACTTAAATTCTGAGAGCACATTCTTCTTCGCAACAAACACAAATTTCCACAAGTTGATCAGTTTGGAACTGTTCAATTCCAGGAGTTGGCGGCCGCTCTCCGTCCAAGCGTTATGAAGAAAACTAAATCTTCAAAATCTCTCGATGTCTCACCATACTGTTTCACCAGTAAATCAGTTATATCTCTCGTTTTCTCGATTGAAACTTTATTCCCTAAGGCAATCATTTGCATTGTTGTTGGAAACAGTTTCCCTCTCTTCAAGTAGGATATGTACTTTTCATCACTTTCAACACATATGAAGTTTTCAAAACTTTTAATAGCAAGCATTAACGGCAATTTGAGATCTTTTAAAAAATACACGCTTTATATTTTGTATACCATTTATCGGTTTTAATAATTGACCTAATGCCTTAACATCATACAAATGCCAATCATTTCCTAAAATCTTTACATGGCCATGTTTGGAATAAATTTCATAAATTGGAATAAATTTCATAACGTTTTTGTTACTTTTTCGATATCATAGCGGTATTTTACGAAATTTGACGCATTTTGGCGCTTTTTGACGCATTGTACATAACTTTTTTTCTAAGAAAATTGGAAATGTAACGTTTTGGTGTGGACCTCCACATTTATCCTTCTATAGTTTGGCCCTTATATTATGAAAATTTCTTTTACTATTTTCAAAAAATTTGGAAAGTCAAAATAAAACAGGGATAAAAAACTTCTTTTATCAAATCGTCTCCATTTTGTGAAATATTTTTTTCCATGAGCCAAACCATAGCGAGATCTTTTTCAATGAAGAATTTTTCTTGACATGTCAAAAAATATTCTGTAAAAAAATATATAAATGTATATGTAAAATGCCTAAAATTTAGGACTATAGACCAGAATGCCCCTCAAACAAAAGTCAGGCTTTGAAATTGAGTCGTTTGCTCTCTAATAAGTAAGCATATATAAAAACTAACATTCACACAATCAATATTATTTAAGCCACTGTAATGTTTAACATAGTTTATAGTTTGCAAAAAACGAGAATTTTAATTTTTTTGTTCAACAGTTTTCGATGTTTACAACTGACCCGTAAGCATTCGTTCTTCTTTAAGATGTAGAATTGCACATTCAATTTTTATTTTAAATTAAAATTCTATTTTCTCCAAAAAAATAACCTTATTAAAATTCATTTTTCTTGCGTCAAAACATTGTTCTTTTATTATTTTCTAGAACTGTTAATATTTAACATAACAATTTAAAACTTTTTTGAGCTTTAAAGATCCCCGTCTATTATGATAACCATTTTCTTCTATTATATTGAGAATAATTTACTAATGACCAGATCTCAAAAACACACAGTCTAAATGAATACAGAAAAAGAACTATAAAAATACAGCGACGGTTTAGACGACCTCTGCAAAACAATGCATCAGGAAATATTAAAACATACTAACATTTTTAATCTAATTGTGTTCGTCTTTTTTATGCCGAGTTTACTCAAAAGAACTATTTGGAAAAGCATTCTAATTTTAACTAAAAAATGTTTAAGCGAATTTCCAAAATCAAAATGTTCAAGTAAATTTTCAAATTCAAAAAGCCAATTCCACTTTCAAAGGGTGTATTCTGTATTTTCTTTTTAAGCCAATTTACATTTAGATTTAATTTAATCAACAAAAGACTCCATAAACACAACGAATTCATAAAATTTGAAATAAATTAATGGTAATGTATTGCAATAATACATAAGAAAACCTTTAAGAAATCATATTTGTAATACAAATACAAGACATTAAAAAAACATGGATATAAATTGCGTGCTTACAAAACATTGAATATTTCTTTATTATTCATTTATGTATGTATATGCTTAAGCGCAGTAATAAACCCTATATAATCCCAAAAAGAAACAACAACAAAATATAATACAAGAAAAACAACCACATTTTTTACCATAGAATTACAATTTATGTAGTAAAGACTCTTGTTTATCCCACATTTACCCACTTACTGTAAAATTTGCTCGAACATACTACAAAAAACCAAATTTTGGAAAGACACCGACAAAATAAAAGATAATGGAGAACAACGAAAATAATATTTATAATAATTTTCTTTTTAAGGGACGGAATTAACTATGAGACAATTTTTTCGCTTAATAAGCATTATATATATTATTTAACTTTCATTATTAAAAACAAAATGCACAAAAATTCTATTTAAATAACAATAAGATCCAGCCACTTACATCTCCTTTGCAAGAAACATGCAAACTATAACGTTAAACCTCTTTTTTATTTATTTAAATAAAGTTTAAATTCACAATAAATAAAAAAAAAACTAAAATAAGAAAAACGAATTTAAACTTTTAAATGATAGACAAAATAAGCTTATTATAATTAAACTTTCGTTCCCCATAAGCATTCAATGTTTGCATGTCATTTAATTTTTTCAACTTTTCTGGGGAAAAACTAACTATATATTTATATTTTGATTTTATGTTGATTTAACCTTATTATCATATTTATAGATTTCTATTAATTTTTACAAAAAATAAATTTTTGTTTATTGGATGATTTATAGGTTTATCGAATTATTAAAATTGCGGTAACCCGTAAATAGTAAAACCATCATTTTTAAGAATAATTGTTAGCTATAGAAATTATGGAGATGTTAAGCTAAGGTGTATATGAGTTAATCACATAAATCACCCAATGAGCATTTAACAATAATTTAGTATAATGAATGTAGTAAAAATAAAAAATATTCTGAAAAATAAAAAAATATGATAAAAAAATTTCTTCTGGACAATAAATCCGATTATATGAAATTATTTTGTATTCAAGAAACCAAAAACAAAAATTGTAACCATAAGAAAACATAAGAGGCGACACTAAATATAAATTTTAAGAAACTAGAAAAAAAACAACAAAATTCCATTTTTCCTCGAATCATAAATATAATCTTTTTTATTCGTTTTTGTTCCTACTTCAAATCAGAAAAAAAAATCGAAAAACTTAAGGAAAATTGTAACAAAAAACGAAAATATTAAATGAAAAATTATTTATAGCATTAACCATATTTTAACCATAAAGATTGTGTAAAATTTACTGTAAAGTCTATTACGTTTTCTTAAAGATACATTGAGGAAGAGTTTTTTATTTAAAATTTATTTGGAAATTAAGTGAAAATATTTTGACAGGATTCAAAATGATGCTTTTTGGTTTTGTTAATTTATTTGTTATAAATTTTGCCTATTCAGATTTTCCTTTTTTATTGTGGTAAATTTTACACTATTAGGGAAGTAATTGTGGTCATATTTTATATTGAAATTTTTTGTGGTTTTATTTTTACAAGGGCGATAAAACATGTAAATACTTTCGTATTAGTTAGTTTGAAATTTTAATAAGGTAATTTAATTTCTGTAAGCATATGCAGTTTAACGATCACAACCAGAACACTTTTAACATTATTTAACATAAATCTGAATACTTTTTTGTTTAAGTGGCAAAAAAATTGTAAAAAATAACTTCCTATTTAATAGGGCATAACTTGACGTCTATAGTACTCAATACTCATTTAACATAAACGGCTTATTTTGTTTTTAAACATAATAAACAGATATTTTTTGCTAAAATGGAAACACTGTATTTGTTTACAAAAAATATAAAATATTAACATTTATGGATTAATATTTATTTAAAATATGTTAATTTCACACGCAAACATAACCGTTGTATTTGCTAATGAATTATCTTTTATTTCAAAAATAAAAAAATGTGCTTTGTATATGTTCGGCTAAATACTATATTATTAGAAGCACTTTTTGTGTTGAGTCTATAGTTTTAGTGATCATAGACGATACATAAAAGTCACTTTAGCTTCTAATTACAAATGTTTAAATTTTTTAAAAATATGAAACTGATACATCAAAATTTTTATAAATATGATTTTTTATCGTCATAGTCACTTCCAAAAAAAACATTTAAATTCGTATAAATAAAATTTTTATCAAAGCAGCCTTTCAATTCAAAAATTTATAATCCAATCAAAATAGTTGTTATTTTTATTGTCATAGTTATATAAGAATTCAAAATTTCATCATCCAATCAAAGTATCTGTTATTTTTTTGTTGTTGTCTTATATAATTTGTTTGAAAAAATAACAAAAATCGTACAAATATGGAAAGACGACTTTTTCTGCCACCGTAAAAAAATAAAATGGCGTTACTTTATAGCCGCTTTGATTATATGTCAAAAAGTAAGACTTTAACTAACTCCCTAATGGCAGTAAAGTTAAACTTTACAGCCGTTTGCCGAAAAACATTAGTTCCTTCCAATAAAGTGTATGTTTTTCGATTCATTATTCTTTCACGTTGGGTGATATACTTGTTTTAGCTTTTTTACATCATTGCTAATTTTTTCAATTTTTTCAGTCAACCGTATTGTATTTGTATTCGACGCGTGTAGGTTGTGAGAAAACATGTTATCGTTTGTTATCGGTGTTATTCAAAATTTAACCCACGCTTCATATCTGAGATTCACTTCTGTGTAAAATTCTTTCAAACATGTTTCGAGGCATTAGCTGTTCTTTATTGTGAAGTGTCAAATTACGAATTCAACTTTCTTGCCAGTACTACATAGCCAGCAGAATCATATCAAGAGCAAAAAATGTAGCTATGCCTTAGCCATACCAGGCGTTGTTATTGAATTATTGATGCCTTAATTCAATACATAGTTTTTATAGTTTTTATACATCCGAATGTAATCAATTAAATATAAAATGTTTACTGAGAGAACCAACTGCACTACCCACAAAACGTAGCTTATTTCGAACGTTGTTTACAACCCACAGATTATTTTTACACAAACAACGTTGTTTAACATCAGAAGATCTCCTAAATATTTCATTTAAAGCTGATACAAAATTAAAATATTATATTAAAATATTTAATTATAACGCTATACAGGAAGAGTGTAAGGTAATGGTTAAGAAATGGTTTCAACGAAAAAGGTAAAGAAAAAACTATTTCTTACTGTGGTCATTAAAATATTGATTGCTTTGGTTGGGGCTGGCTTCTGCCTAATCAATATTTTCTATTCATTTTAAGATTCATTTCTTTACAAATAGCGTAATAATAATCTGTGTTTGAAATCGCCATGAGGTGTTGTCGTTAAAAACAAATATGTTTTTCGTAATTTCGAATTTAACCCTTTATTTGTACTCTTCAATTTTGTTAGTGTCTTTTGTGTCCCCATTTTTTTGCTTTTCCCTTCGTGTTATCGTATTTTTGTGACACAGGTACCCAGTTTCTTTTGTACTGTGTAGTGTTGAAATTTAGGCCTGCCCGAAGGTAGTAAGTTAGGCTGATCCGTGACGCTCTGACGTGAAAAACTAAAAATAATAATAAATAATAATCTATCCATCATTTCTTAACGTTTCAAATTGCGTTGTGGATATCGTGGTCGACTGATGTGCTGTAGGTAGTGAGTTCAATCCCTGGTATGGTACATATTTTTTTATTGTTTTTTTTTTTAATTTTTATTAAATACCATTAAAATGATTTTTTTTTTTATTTATGAATTCATAAAAATAATAAAAATTTCTTTATACGAATTTTAAAAAATTGATCTATACGCAGTTTTTAAAAGTTATATTGTTACTGTCTTATGCAATTTGCATTCAAGTCATCGTGCTAAATAAATATTGAATATATATAAAATTAAAAGTATGTCTGTTTTTCCTTTATGCATTAATAATTTAATCATCATGAAAATTTGGGAAGTTGTTGTCTACACTTAATTTACTTTTTATTTAACTATCGTTTTAAACGGTAGTTTGCTTTGATCAATGTTTTTTTAATTGAACATAATTTTTATGAAATTAACAATGACATAAGAAAGATAGTATAACCTGAAACAATTACATTTGTATATCAAAATTATAAGTATTGGAATTTTATCATCTTCACTAAATATGGTGTCGGTTTGGAATTGTATGTAACACATGTTTCTAAAATGAAGTGAAGACTTAATACTTGTAACTTGATACTTGATAAAATCGATTATATCGATTTAAAGCTCACAATTACGAGATGGAAGCCGCATAAATTATATACAAAGAAGCATAGCTTATGTATGATTAAACATGGATGGCAATCATGATAAATAAAATAACTAAAAATGGTGGCACTTAACCGATAGTGATTTGCAAACGACAACAATGCGCATTAATACCAATGAATTTGCTTAGCTTTCCGCAGGAAGATTTGTAAAATTTAAACTTGTTGATCTATGGGTGTGACAACCACGCGTACTTTAGTCCCTGCTATTAGCATATGAGCGCTATTTTGACATTTATTTAGTTTACATTGTGAGGTTAGTGTGTGTAGCTAGCGGTTTATCGTTCTGACTTGTTTCTCATTTATTCTACTAAGACGATCCAAATACTACTAATACGATATCAATTGATTACGATTGTCAATGAAGCTTTCACTTTTGCCGCGGTCTTAAGCTAAAGTGAGCTAAATTATACGAATATTCAAAACTCAAAATTTAAGAGCTTAAATTTTGGGTTTTGAATATTTGCATAATTTAGTTCACTTATTAAAAATCAAAAAATCAGTTAACTGCTATTTTTCACTATTTTTATATTTGTTCGCATATTATAGTATTTGTTCATGAATCAATTTTGATGAAACTTTAGAAGAAGTGTGCATTTGTTCAGTGAAGAGATAATTAGGGTTAGCATGGTATTGAACAATGTGGTGGAACTGCTATAATGTTTTTATATAAAACTATAATAGCTTAAAAGTTTGATGAGCGTTCAACATGATTCTGTATATAAGTTTGTAATGAAAACCAAAACAACACATTTATAACCAAAAATAAAACACTGGAACCGTTTTAATTATATAAAAAAAAACTTTATTTTTTTGACCACCTTGAAGAAGTGAAGAGGTTTCAGTTCATTTATAATAATGCTAATATAAATATTTTAATATTTCTGCTAATAATAATGCTAGTATTAGCCTTTCTGTAACAGTATCAGTGGAAAATTTGTTTTGCAACTCTGTAAAAAGACTATTTTTTGATATTGTATAATTAATTATGTGTATAAACATATAAACTTTTCTAATTTGGATTATTTCAGTTTTTTTTCAGTAACCGATTGCATTGCATTTCATACTATTCGATTGATAATGTATTTAACCTGCTCTAAATTCTCACTTAATAATCTTTACCAATTCAATTTTTTTTTTATCTCGCCATCTATTTTGTTGACAACAAATCGATATCAAAACAATGTCGAAAATTATGATTATGTTAATCTTCCAACATCTATTGGTTTTGTGAAATCCAATTATTTTATATTTGCTATGAAACAAATTAATTAAATTCTACTAATCTAGCCATGATAACAATCCACATTTTTAATTCAATTTACATCTATTTCCATTCTGCAAATTTTTCAAAATCTACACTTATCGATGTACTCGACCGTATAGTTTTTGTGTTTTTAATTCCGTAAATTTAATTTGAATGCCAATAACAAATTATTGTAAATTTCAACTAATTTAGATTAATGGTTACAAAATATGACGTAAAAAATTATATCGTTTTGTATAGGATGTATATCTCTGTCTTTCCTTACAGATGGAATAAAATTTATTAAACGTTCTTTGTTCTGTGAATGAATACAATGCTTAGAAATAAATATTCAACTTGCGCGTGACTGTAATCCAAAGTTGCAAAGATATGCAACCAGAAAATAAACTTATTATAATGCAGGCAAGTTCTATTCAACATTTCAAATGTCGTCTTATAAAACTTAAAACTATTTTAAAAATAACAGAATATACTTCTTAATCAGACAAAATTATAACAGCAATTTAAAACTTTTTCATTTCAAATTCTCTCTAATTATCTTATTATTTTTAATCTGCAAACGTCTGAAATTATATGTCGTGACAATCAAGCACTAAAAACTAAAACGAAAAAAATATGCATTTCTTCTTTCCCCTAATCCAACCAAACTATAAAAATTTATAATTATAATTAAAATAAATTACGAAAAATGGATCTAGAAAAAAAAATTAATCTATTTTATTTATTTATTTCTAATTTTGCGAGAAGTTGTGTTTTGTAACAGAACATGAAAATATGGTTGGTAATAAAATATAAGAACTATGAAACGTACGATGAAAAACTGACGATGTTAATCCAGCAAAATTAAAACAACATAAAGAAACTAATTTAAAAGACATTCATTCTTTCTAATTTTCTGCACTTTCTTGTTAATCTTTACGATGTTAAGAAATAAATATTCGAATAATAACTATTTTAAGTATAATACCATAGGTCTTAACCGTAGTAGTTTGTACCTAAAATAAATATTGTCACGTTTTTCAACATTCTTTTGAATTTGCCTTGCTGCTTACTCAATAAACGTAATTTCCAAAACGCCTTTTTAATTCGATCACTGATTATAGCAAGAAAACACCAGTTTTTTTAAGTGAAAACTTCTTTAGGCGTGTTGTGCGATTTTATATGGGAAAAAATTTATATATTCGAGTTATCACGCTAAATAGATATATTCAATTTAAAATACCTCTATCCGGTCGTAACGTTTCAAATAGCAATATGGATATCACGGTCGACCGAGGTTCTATAGGTCGAGACTTCAATTCCTGTTGTGGTGAATTTTTTTGTTGTTTTTTCTTTAATTTTTATTAAATACCATTAAAATTATTGTTTTTTATTCATGTATTTATAAAAACCATAAACATTTCTTTTTACGAATTTTAAATAGATCGATAATGCAGTTTTTAAGAGTTATTGCCACTGTATTTTTTCGTATTGTATTTTTTCAAATTAGTATCATTTTGATGTTAACAAGAAAATTAATTATTTTTTTGGTACGCAATGCTAAAAATAATAAAATAGTGGTTTTGCCATCATTATTTTCCATAATTTCATTTGAATTAAATAAGGAAAATAAAATCTCCTATTTGAGTATGTATTTCTCTTTGAATATGAATTGAGATATTCATCACAAAAGATTGATTAAAACACAAGTCTGCGGATAATTTAGGGTATTTAAATTTATCGATAGTGTAGTTTTTTAAGGTTATTGCTATTGTCTTTTAGCACAGTGTGACGTCAATAAGAAGTAAAATTTAGAATGCATTCAAGGGATTTTTACGACATCTGAATATTTTCTTCAGTTTTTAAAAGAAATGTTTTGTGTTTTGTGGCTAATCTGTTTTTTTATGCTTTTTTGTTGTTTTCTTTTTTTTTATTTTCTGTTGTACCATTTTGCAAATGGAAACATTATGAGGCGCGTTGTACGATTATGTATGGTGAAAAATATTATATATTCGAGTCATCGTTACGCTAAAAAAATATTAAATATAAAATAAATATTAAAAGAGAGTGAGATAAATTGTGATCATTTGTTAATTTCTTATTTCGTATTCTCATTTTCTTGATTGTTTGATAATTTGTTTTATTTTCTTTTTTATTGAATTTGATTTGTTTTTGGTTTGAGCGTGGTGTGTTAGTGTTGTATAGTAAGTAGAGATTTTGTTGTATTTTTAAGTAAAGTAAAAAAACTTGTTTTGTCATTATTTGATTTGTGTGTTTTTCTTTATACTTTTTAATAAATATAACGCAATTGATAGTAAATAACCTAAGTATTGTTGAAATTAATGATAACATATTTCTAAATAATTTTACTCTGGTTCTCTTGATGCATATTTTGTTTTTTTCTTTTTTATTGAATTTTATGTCTTTCTCAGTTAATAACAGTGTGGATGTGTGGTAAATTATGTAAAGATTTTGGTGTTTTTAGACGATAAATAGACAGCTATTTCACAGTTTTAAGTTTTCACTTCTGTCGGCAGTCCTTAAGACTGCCTCTTTTTTTTAAGTATTCCACAACTTTATTGTTGCACAACAACAGAAAAAAAGCAACAATATTCTTGTCTATAATATTCTTACATCCTATCACTTCAGAAACTGCAACGATTGGTTACACAAATAATACACCATACTTGAGTTTAATTGATCTCAAAAATCCCAAATAAATTTAAATTCCCTTAATGTAGTCTAATGTTAATACATATAGCACTACAAATTGACCAAGTGTCAGCCATTGATTTCACATTGATTGGAAACAATTAATAATGACAATACAATCGTGACTTAGGATGTTAATTAGAATAGAAATGTTCCTCATTCTATGAATTCACACAAAGTATTGTCTAGAAATTTAATGCAAAAAATCCCATATAATGTAAAAACATTTCCATAATATGGAGTCTAATAACAGTGGATAAATTCAACTTAAATAAAAATAAATAAGTGATGAAGAAGTTTCAATTTCGAAATTTTCATCGTCTCAACGGCGTAGTCGATAGCGTGTCTGCCCAAGGATTCGAGCCGGGCACTGACGAGGAAGGCTCGAATTTATCCGAAACACGAAAAATGTGAAGTGGAGTTTTTTCTGAGAAACTTCAAACCATACCTTTGAATTGAAAAAATTCCAATTACTTCTTTACTTACTTGAGTTTAATTGATCTCAAAAATCCAGAATACACCATATAATTTTATTAAATAACATTCAAACTTCATTTAAGTTTTTTCAATTTTTGTGTCAATTTTTATAATATTTGTATTTAATTTTTGTTTAACTTGAGAATGGCAATGTGCCGAAATATTGTTTTTTATTAGTTTAATAATAAAAAAATAATGTGAAAGACTGATTAGTGTAAAAAATAAAAATAAATTTTATTTACTAAAACTAATTGTACTTCCATTAACTCAGTTTTATATTCAGGATACAGCTTTTCGTTTACAATAAATGTAAATTTAACATAATCACATTCCGCGTAAACTATCGCAAGTCTATTTTAAGTTATAACTTTACATTATCGCACGCAGTCTGCTTTAAAACTAACTTTCACTCTACAAAAGGCATACCTTATTTAAAATTTTGTTTAATCTCATATTTTCTAGGAAAATCCATTCTTTACAAAAAAGTTCCAGAGATATACGGAATTATGTTGATATATTTTATTTCATGTTTTGACCCTTTTTCTTAGAAACGAATGTGACGTTGTTGAATACAATTTTATTTTGTATATCATTGCGTTTATGTAAAATCGTAACAATATATATCTTTGAAGTTTTGTTAATTGACAGTTGCTAAAAAATAAACAAAATTTAGTTTTTTTTTAAATTTTTTAATTTATTTGCAAAGCGATAAATATGTGGATATCAGCAGAAATTTGTGAAGAACATTTACTCAAAATGTAACGAATTTATTTATAATTCTTTTAAATAATAATTTAATTTTAAAAACGACCAAACTGCAACTCATTATAACCAGGGAAATTTTTAAACAAATACACTACTATGGCTGACCTGCTACAGTTGTCCCTTTAATTGAGGAAAAAAAAGTTCAACTGTATTTTAGTTCAGTGTTTGAGAAGTCCAACACATCTAACAGATATTTATTCTGTATAGGGTTGTATATATCGATATTATCAACACTAATTATATCACACCTATAATGATTCTATTTTCAATAAATACTTGTCAAATGTGAACTATTCTCAATTTTGAAAAATATAGGGAAAGGTGAAATACTCATAATTATATTTATTAAGAGGGGGAATGCGATCAATATATATATATATATATATATATATATATATATATATATATATATATATATATATATATATATATATATATATATATATATATTTATATATATATATATATATATATATATATATATATATATATATATATATATATATATATATATATATATATATATATATATATATATATATATATATATATATATATATATATATATATATATATATATATATATATATATATATATATATATATATATATATATATATATATATATATATATATATATATATATATATATATATATGCAAAATCAATAAATATATAAAACCCGGTCAAGTGAAATATCATTTGAAAGAACACTTAATTTCAGAAACACTGCAATTTCTCTTTGAGATATTTGCATTGCACAGTTTTTGAATTATTGTCAGATAAAAAGCTTTTGATCCCTTTCCTTGGGTTTCGAGGTCAATTGACAGAAAAATTTCAAAAAAACACTGAGACAGGATGATTGATCAATGGGGATGGGGAAGGTTGAAAAAAAGTTGTTTGACCAAGGGGTGAAAGTGGTGAAATTTGAAAAAGACCATTTAACTTAAGAAACATTGTAATTTTTTTTAGAATTTTGCAGTTCACAGTTTTTCAATTAAATTGTCCATTATTATTGAATTGTTATTCGAATTGATCTACGTTAAAACATTTACAGGCTGGTGTAATTGAATCTTTATTTAGTTACCGTAAACAGTGAATGCCGACCTCAAGATGAAGGCCTTGTGGAATGCGTCATCAACAAGCTGACAAAGCAAAATGTTTTTTAGCATTTCAGATAAAAATGTTAATTTTCTTTTAAGTCTGAAGAGGAAAACTCTCAGCACTGTGGTCGGTGTCCTTACAGGATATGGACATCTAAATAAACACCTTTTTACCATGAGACTCAGAAGAAGATTCAGAGCACTTTCTGTGTGTATGTCCAGCCTCTTTTCTAGTATCAGAGCTAGGATTTTTGGCTCTGAAACTGTAGAGGCTGGCACGATCAAGCTGCCATCAATACAGTTGGTTTTAGATTTCATTAAACTTACAAAAAGGTTTGTGGAATAGTTGTTATAAGACTAAACTCGGACACGGCGCTATGGACTGTAGAGTCTGCGTGCCAGGACAAGTTCTGCCTCGTGCAACCTGTCCAACCGTTTCTAATCTAATCTACTATAAACAGTTCTTGATATATTGATGCAATGTATGATTTTGTGTATATTTTTATCAATTTTTGATTGACATTTACGAAGAAAAGTTAATTTATTATGTGCCCAGGGTTTGGCTATATAAAACCTCTACAATACAACTTTATGTAAATAATTTTAGACATTTTGTTCCATTACGTTTGTGGAATAATCGACGAGCGAATTACCGCACTAGACTATTTTTTTAAAATTAGTGACATTATGATAATATAAAACCATGCACTACACGATACTCTCTAGTGCCCCATAAAAAGGAATTAAAGGTCAGAATCAAGAGAAGAAGCTATAAAGTGTAAATACATCTGTACACAGCACTAAAGATACATAGATTTGTAGAGACTATTTCTACAAAAGCTTTTTTCTTCCAAAATTTACTTTTTCTCATATTATATCTACATGTGTTAGATAGAATTGTGTTCGACAGGTTGGATCGTTTCTTATATGATTTGTATCTAGTATGTTATGGAGTGGTTGAGAAAACAAATTATATTCTCAAATTTTATATACGAAAATACCAACTTTTTGTATATAACTATTTCTAATAAGACTGAATCTAACAAAATATGGTGTGCAATTTATGAAAATTTTTTGCTATCCACAAAATTGTCGATTGATCTAGTTTCGAACCGATAAGAACTTTTTATTACACTTTAAAAAAGTATATCATTCTCATCAGGGCTAGCCGACTAGATACACTACCAAAAAAATTTTTCGCTATATAAACCTAAAATAGGTCACTACTCTAGCGAAGTATAAGAAACCAAAAAACTTTCAAAAACATATGTTTATTAGATTCAGGTTTAGTCAATTTGTTTCTCTAGTTGATCACTATTGTTGTTATACTCTAACCAAGTTAGAATTGGATAACAAACTTGTATCGGTAAGAAGAAGATGACCATCTTCACTTGTGTCTATCGACACATTATCTACAATTAATTCAATGAATTATTTGTGATATTACATCACTCCGATGGAAATAATCCCATCATGAATAATAAGACTGAATCTAACAAAATATGGTGTGCAATTTATGAAAATTTTTTGCTATCCACAAAATTGTCGATTGATCTAGTTTCGAACCGATAAGAACTTTTTATTACACTTTAAAAAAGTATATCATTCTCATCAAGGCTAGCCGACTAGATACACTACCAAAAAAATTTTTCGCTATATAAACCTAAAATAGGTCACTACTCTAGCGAAGTATAAGAAACCAAAAAACAGAGTAGTGACCTATTTTAGGTTTATATAGCGAAAAATTTTTTTGGTAGTGTATCTAGTCGGCTAGCCCTGATGAGAATGATATACTTTTTTAAAGTGTAATAAAAAGTTCTTTTGTAAAAAGTTCTTCCACAATTTTGTGGATAGCAAAAAATTTTCATAAATTGCTCACCATATTTTGTTAGATTCAGTCTTATTATTCATGATGGGATTATTTCCATCGGAGTGATGTAATATCACAAATAATTCATTGAATTAACTATTTCTATTTTACAAAAAAAAACAATCAAACGAATTCCATTCCAATCAAATATAATATGCAAAATTGTCTGCGTATCACTAAATAAATGACACTCTGAAATAAAATTTATTTTGTCCAAACGAATATGAATTTTTAATACAATTTGAAAACAAATAATTACTTTAATTAAAAAAATTAAAAATACGTTTTAATTTAAATGCAAAAATATTTACAATTATCAGTTTTTGATTTTAGCTTTAATTAATTTTTGAAAATTGGAAATATGTATTTTAGTTTTAGGGGTATAGCATTGATTTTCGAAATAAAATATATGTTGGGGTTTTCACTTTTATTAGTTCTTATGTTAATTAACAAAAAAGATCGGTATTTGCTTTATTGCGGTAAAACAATAATGGTTAAGCTCTCATAAACAAGATCGTTTTAAAGAAACGATGCCAAAAAGGACGCAGAATTTCTGTTACCAGTTTTCTATCAATATTTTCGCGCATACGGTGATAAAAATCTGTAATAAACTTTCACCTGCTTATAAATTTGGTTTTAGTGTTTGATACTGTGTAAAAAAGGACACAAACATTGAATTTTTTTATTTATTCTTGTATTTGGCAATATTTTTTATTGCCGCAAAGTAATAAAGGTTTTTTGAAAACAAAATTAAATAATAATAATAAAAACATATTTGAAAATTCTCGCGAGGTTTAATGGCTAAAATTTTGTGTGGGTTGAATTTCGTTATTTTTGATTTTTATTAAATGTTTTGTTATAAAAAGGAAAGGGTGACCATTTCCGTATTTTATTAATTAAATATTAGGGGTGGGATCACGCTTCTCACTCAACACTCTGTGCATGTTGATATATTTTATTCCTTCGTTAATATCTTCCTAAACTATTATTATGTATGAAACTTTATTTTTAAAAGTTTTTGGTAAAGCTGGTTAACCATATTAGTGGTCTGTTTCCTTTTAAAATTGGGCAACATTTTACTAAACTTTTTAATATTTCTTCGAATTTGATAATAGTTCAAAAGCATAAGTTTATTGAACTGATATTAAATGTATCGTCTATGATCAAAACTAGTTTTACAATATCGTGATAAGCTCACCTTGAAGCCAAATCATTTCATCCAAATATTTTCGACTTAAAGTCGAGAAACTGTAATGTAAAACGTCAATTTGGTTTATAAATGATTATAATACATCAATTAATACTCGAAACCTATATCAATAAGGAGTAACAAACAAGAAAATAAATAAAACAAATAAAATTATGGGTATTGACAAAAACAAACAGAAATAGATTACGATAATAGCAAGCACGGTACAAAAAGAACTACAACTAAAATTAATGTCTTTTTAGTGATTTGCGTGTTTATTGTTTTGTCGTTAATTTATTGAAATATTTCTTGTGCTGGAAAAATTCTTGATTTCCATTATTTCTGATGTTGATATTGAATGAAATTGTCGTAGGAAAAGAAGAAAAAACTAACAATAGTTTAATATTAATTTAATGAGTTTTCAGATTTGTTAGTTTATTTAATTTTAATTATGACAATAGTTTAGTCGTTGGAACTATATTTTAATAATGTTTTTGTAATGAATGATTGATTAATTTGAAAAGGAAATTATAATGACTTGAGGAAAATGAGAAAACAGGAAATTAAATGAATAATTGGTTGTTAGAAATCTTTTAAATTTTGGAAAATGTGATATTTAGTAAATAAAAAGTACAAGGTTTTCTATTGGTTTGTTGGATTTGAAAGTCATTAATTTAAATTAGTGAGTAGGTTGTGACATATGCATCTTTTGTTCCTTACACTCTATATCTAGTTACATTAAAATGTAATGTTAACTGTTGTAATTTTACAAGAAGTTTTATTAAGGTTCTTGTTCCTTGTTTATCCTTGTTTAGATTATCAGCGGGATATAAACAATATTTAAATCTTTAAACAACATCTGTATACACCTTTTTATTATTCTTAGTCTCTCTTAGCTGCCATTTCCTTGTGATATGCTTACTAATCTAGTGTATATCTAATGTTCGCATTTATGTTAAGTTTTATAAAATATCATGTAAGCATTTCTCCCCATACAAGTTTGATAGAGCATATAATTATACAAGACATTACGTTTGTTCGGAATATAATGTTTGTTCAATTTAACGCAAGGAGGGATCAGTTTTTATTGTTCTGTATTTTTTTTCATTTTTGATCTACGGGTATGACAACCCCGCGTACCAGTCCCTGCTATTGACATACGAGTTAATGTGAGATGGCAATAGCAGTGAGATATCACTAGCCAGGGTGACATCTTATTGGTGGTGGCGGATGAACTGTATGCAGTCAACGGTAGCACCCTCAATCTTAGCTGTGGATTATTCCTTGATGGTGAGACGCTATTGCTTTCTCGAGGAAACAAGCCTTCATATAACTATGTGTGGGCTCTAATCATCAAGAAAGACTGTGTGTGACAGGATTTTTGTTTTGTTTCAGCAAATTTTGCCATTTCCATTTTATTTTACTTTTATTTTCTCTATTCCATCATAAAATATTGGCCTATGTAATATTTTGTCAGTGATAGGATTTATTGTTTAGCTATCCATTCTTTAACAAAGAATATAAAAAAATAAAAAAAGAAAGATTTACGTCCATCAACACCTTTGAACGTATGTTGTTGTGGGACCTTGGTCTTAAAAGGTTTTTAAGTGTTATTGTGACATATACATATCGTAATTCCTACTACACAACACATTTTATTAAAAAAGAAAAAAACACTGTTCTGTCAATGCAAATTTTTTTTTTCCATTTTATTTTGCTTTCGCAAACGTGTGTTCTTACAAAAAATGTATTTATTTTTTTATTAATAAACTTTTGTTATTAATAAACATCGACAATGGATGGACTGTCATTTAGTTGAAAGCATGGTTTGTTAACACATTGTACAACATACCCAGGTAAGCAGAGAGGATTGTTTTTACATTGAGCCAAGCTTGTTTTAAGGTCGAACAATGTTGGGACAAGCTTTAAAATAAAAATGGTTGAATGTTGTTTCAACCATGATTAATGACCATGTACCATTATTATTTTTACACATTGGAACAATATTTAAATACAATGCTGGGCCAATTCTAAACCAAATAAATCGAATTCATAGTTTTTTAATTTTTTATTCAATGCAAGTATAGTATAATTCATTTTTGCTCAAAAAACAATAAAAGTAAGTCAAAGTAATTTATCTAACAAATTAATTAACTTCTTATGACAAAGATATTAATAAAAATTTAAAAGAATTAAATTATAAAATTGATATTTGGACCGGCTTAGACCATTTATGAATTGAATTGCATGATTTATGGTTGCCCCAGGTAGGAGCTGCCAATATTAAACAACGAACCAATATTGGCCCAGTATTGGCGAGCCAAGCCTTGGCTAGTTAACTTTGGTTTCAGTCTGAGCCAGTTGTAAATGCCTAGACTGAACCTTATTATGTTACGCATTATTCACTAGTCTAATGTAGAGTAAACATGTGCAAGCTATATTAAATTTTACTCTAATTTTCTAATTAACACATTTAAAGGAGGTCTGGAAAAAAAATTGGTTTGGTAGACCTGGCCCAAGTCTTATTTGCCAGACTTGGCCCAAGGACATCGGTCCATACTTGGCCCAAGCTTGGGCCATTTGCAAATCTTAACTCTGGCCCAAACCCCAAAAGCTGTGGTGCAGGCTGGGCCCAGGTCAGGCCACTTAGCCTTTACTTACCCGGGTATTGTAATGGAATTCCCTCATATATTGTAAATTTGTTGGTTACAGTTCATCATTGCACTGATGAAGGCCTTCTATACATTGATCTTAAAAATATAAAAATGCTGAAATTATATAACGATTACAATAAATTTGTTTCAACATTGGACCAAGCTTGGTCCAAAACTAAATATAGTAGTCAAATGATAGACTTATTTATTTATTTTAACCATTTGTTTAGTATGACAAAGTGTGTCGGACTAAGACTTGGCCATGCCTTTATAAACATTTCTTAGTTTTCCAAGCTTGGCCCATTCGATAAGCCTTGGTATTTCTAACCTGGGTAGTACAAATAAACAAAACATCGTTACCTACCATCGAAGAAACACAATAAATATCTTTATTCATATTTATGAACAGTTTTTAAAAAATTCACATTATTTGTTTCTATATCTGTTGATCTGACCTCTTATATTAATTCTCAAATAAATTCTTAAAATGCACTGTCAGCAACAAAAACACACACAACCAGTTACTTTTATCAAAACAAAAGGCACATAACAAAAATATGAAACCATACATAAAAGCTTTTACGCTAATGAAACAATTTTTAGATAAACACAACAAATAAATAAAATATAAATAAAAAAATCTCCTACAATTTTCCATTAGCTTTTTCTCCATTCATTTATTTTTTATGAAAAATAAAATACAAAACAGAACAAATCAGTGCACATTTTATTTCATAGGTTTCATTTATGCATTTTTCTTTTCTTTTCATTTTGCTTATTTGTTTCTAAAACAAAATGATTTATTTGGAATTCTAACACATGTGGTTTGCAGTAATAGTGACACAGAATCACCTAATGATAGTATAAGTAGGTAGTAGGTTTTTGATAAATATGAAGTGCAATGCAATTAAATGTGTGTGTTATTTTCCCACTTTTAATTTCTCATAAATAAACCTCAATAGATATTCAATGTTCACATTGTTGCTTATCATCTTTAATCCAATTAAATTTTCAAATAACTTTTGGTTTTTGATTTACAAACTTTATAACAATTATTTGTGGTTGATTGGACACGTATTTAATGATAAAGTAAAATTTTTGAACTTTAATTGAATTAATTAAATTCATGAATATCTTGTACAATTTGTTAATTTTAGATGATTTGTTTTGCATAATTGATCAACTGTAAGATGTTGTTAAACGTCAGTGGACCTTTCAATTTAATGAAAATTTAATGGTTACGTAAGAACATCACCGACCACCGTATTTGTTATACATGACAATGCTACTCTATTGTATTTTATCTAGCCATTCTATGTTAACTATACATTGGAAAAGAAAAGATAATTTTTTTTATTATTTCTAAATATTTTATTCATGAATCTTTTAGATATTTCAAATGAAAAGAAATATATATGCAGATTACAATAGGATTTATTTTTCGAAGTTTAAATTTCAATAAAAAAACGATAGAATTCCTTTTGAAATTCGAAATTTCAGAATCTCTGTATTAATGTTCTTTACATTTTGTTCTATGAAATTTAAAATAAGGTTCAATTATCAATTAATTTCTATTTTCTATATAATTTATAAATATAGAATTATATAAATATACATAATATAGTAAATAGTTAGCCTTTTCTTTTTTTTTATTGTTTTTCATATTTATGTCAATTAACTGGAGAGTACTCTCCATTTTAGGAACCCCAGGAAGACCGACTGGAACCTCTTTAAAGTACATCTTCGTTATCACCGTTATCACCTTACCACCGCAATTCTCCAATTGCCAAGTCTAAAAGGACTAGAGATGTGCCTTGCTGGAATGACAATTTAGAGAGGATGAGAAATAAAGTTCGGAAGCTCTTCAACACACACAAAAAAGTTTTATGGTTAAATTGATCATATTTTAGAGAACCATAAAATGTGGTCAATTATAATCATAGTATGGTTCTGTATCTATAATAACAACCATAAAATTTGGTTATTTATCACCATAGTATGGTTAGTAGTAACCATAAAATATAGTTAACATATCACCATAGTATGGTTCTCTAAAAATATGGTTCTTTTTGATCAATTTAACCATAAAATTTTTTTGTGTGCAAAGCAAAAAGAACAAACACCTGGACGGAGTACCAATCGACCCTTACCAATCACAACAAAGAACTTAGACGATCAAAAAGAGAGAGCTCTGCGGAGCGATTGGCAGTCTACCGGCAGCAGCTCGAGTCCAAAAATTGCTTTGGTCCGATCACACAAACCCTCTGGGTTCAATCTGCAGGCTAGACGGTACCTACACTTCCAGCTGCAGTGAGACTCTAGAAATACTATTACAGACCCATTTCCCGGGAGCACATGCGTGAGCTCGGAAGAGGAAAATATATCAAACTATGGTTCGTTGGGTCCTGAAACTAGGAAGGTTTCGGACCAACTAGCCAACAAAATCTATTCCCCCAACAGAACGCTTTGGGCAATCAAATCGTTCGGACTGCTCAAATCCCCAGGAGGCAACGGCAAATTATCTTCCTACAAAGTGGTTTAACTGTGGTGGACCAGAAACTAGACTGATCCACCCCATTCAAACAAACACCCAAACAAACACCCAAACACAAACACAAACAAACTCGTTGTGACAAACGTCGACAAAAACCATTATCCCAAATCCACTGTAATGATTAAAAGTCTAGACGACTCAAATCAAAACATGATAACCCGCAGATGTTACATCGAACAAAGATGAAACTCAATATCCCGAAAATCAGACAATAAAAGCTTTCTATAAATTCTCCCAATTTCAATTAATTTTCAAACGAAGTCATCCCAAACTCAATTCCAATTATTTTCATACAAAGTAGTCCTAAACTAAATTACATATAACCATTAAAAACTCTCATATAAAAATCACACAATGTATTTTTTACATTCACTTTCAAATTAACGAAAAATTCCAAATAGTTTTTCCAACAGTGCAGCTGTTGCATAAATTTAAATAATCCAAAGTCTAAATAATTCAAATCCAAAGTCCACAATACAATCTATACATTCCATTCACATAAATTTTCCATAAACTAATCGAAAAAACAACAATAACTCAATTTAACAAAATTCCAACAATAGTTCTATTTAGTATCCGTAATTTAAATCCCGACCGCAAGCGGATGCTCAAATTCTACATATACAACAAAAACAAAATCAATTTAACTAATTACTTCGGTCTGAAAGACCTAAGTATTACATTCATGAGCTCAAAGTGAAATTCTTACCCCCACTTTTTTTGGCATTTCTCGACGTTTTAGGACCTACTGATTCTAAAAATGCAAAAAAAAAAAATGTGTGTCTGTCTGTAGGCCGGCCGCCGTCATTACCTACACTGCAGGGAAAACGGCTGGAGGGATTTCAAAATTTTTTTTCTAAAAATAGGTATTCACAAGATACAGGTCCGAAAGGACGCTGTGTTCGATAACTGTACCGGAAGTGTGTCAAAAAAATCATTATGTGTGTCAAACATAGCAAATTTTCATATTTTTGGCTTAAAAAACGTTCATTTTAAGTGATTACGAGTAAAAACATTGAATTTGGAGAAATCTTGATGGTCGGGATTGGTATCTGAGATCAAAAACTAGATTATTGCATTATAAGTTTGTCAAAAAAAATTTGTCAAGTGTGTCAAAAGAAAGATTTTTATTTATTTTTTTACCTAATTTTTTGGAAAAAAAATAAAATTAATTGTTTGTTTGAAATGAAGTTTTATTATTATTATTATTGAGAATTATGGCATTATAAGTTTGTCAAAAAAATGTTGTCAAGTGTTTCAAAAGAAAGATTTTTATTTATTTTTTTACCAAATTTTTTGGAAAAAAATAAAATTGTTTGTTTGAAATGAAATTTTATTATTATTATTGAGAATTATGGCATTATAAGTTTGTCAAAAAATGTTGTCAAGTGTGTCAAAAGAATTTTAATTAGTTTTTTACCTAATTTTTTGGAAAAAAATAAAATTGTTTGTTTGAAATGTGAAATTTTATTATTATTATTGAGAATTATGGCATTATAAGTTTGTCAAAAAATGTTGTCAAGTGTGTCAAAAGAAAGATTTTTATTTATTTTTACCCTATTTTTTTAGAAAAAAATAAAACTTAATAGTTCGTATGACATGATATTTTATTATTATTACAGAGAATTATGGCATTATAAGTTTGTCAAAAAATAATGTCAAGTGTGTCAAAAAATGAATTCATTTAATTTTTTAGCCAATTTTTTGGGAAAAAAAATGTAGCTGTTTTTATGACGTAAATGCATTTTAAAATGAAATTAGACATGGACATTTTTGAATTTGTCATAGTTTTTGAAACATTTTTGGAATTTTAAAAAAGTTTGTATTTTTGATTTTGTAATAATTTTTGCAATATTTTTAGAATTTCGGAAAAAGTTTTAATTTCTGATTTTGTAAGAATTTTTGAAATATTTTTAGAATTTTGAAAAATTTTTAATTTTTGATATTATTATAATTTTTGGAATTTTGAAAAAATTTTAAATTTTTGATTTTGTAATAATTTTTGCAATATTTTTAGAATTTTGGAAAAAGTTTGAATTCTTAAGAGTTTTTGAAATATTATTGGAATTTAGAAAAAGTTTAAATATTTGATTTTATTCTAATTTTTAGAATATTTTTGGAATTTTGAAAAAGTTTGATTTTATTTAATTTAACAATATTTTTGGAATTTTGATTATAATTTTCCGGCAACGTATTGATATTTCGTGTTAGTTTTGTAATAAATTTTTAAACAGAGATAAAAATACTTGTACTTTAACAAAGAGTTATGTTTGATATACATCGCTGCCCAGAACCAAAAACCATGTCCTCATAAAAGTTCTTTGCCGAAAAATATATCAAAATCCTTAACCCAGACCGAAGTCTTGATATCTCAGAGCTGTGAGATTTCAGCTCTTCCATATTTAACGATTAAAATGCAATAAAGACTTGAAAAACATAAAAAACATATAATATTTCAAGAAATAATAAAAAACAAGCAAACAAACATTTTTTCCTATTTTTTTTTTAACAAAAAACAAAACGATAATTCTAATTGGTCAATTGGTTTTTACACCTAATAAAATTTTCAATAAATACGACCAACTTTTCCGGGGAAAATTTAGTCTTGTAGAAGCCGAGTCAAACTTACAATTAAAAACCCAACCGAGGTTGATTCGTAGGGAAACGAATATTCCCAAAAAAAACGTGCAAAGTGTAAGTGAGATAAAGTAGTGAAGGAGCAAAGATCTCCAACTCCTTGAATATAAAGTAGTTCCATATAAAAATTATTATAAAGTTTAAAAGTTAAACAAACCGATAAAATAAATTAAGTGATTAAAAATAGAAACCTCTAAGTGTTTTAAATTAAGCAAACTAAACTGAGAATCGCTGCGAGGGAAATCCAGCACCAACACAAGTAGTTGGGGTTTTTTAATCGTAGTTAATAATTAATCGTAGTAAATCTATATCCCTTTGGGGACACACCACATAACCACCATTCTCCCATTTGGTCCAGGAACAAAATAAACAATTATGGTGTATGTGGGAAGGTCTGCTACACTCAAGAAAATTTTTTGACAGCTTCCCCGTCTCCCCTCTTAAAACAATCGATCTTGAGAGAGAGAGAGAGAGAGAGAGTCTCTGAATTTATTAACATGGAGCGTGACAAGAAACGGTCTGATAAATCACCACCTTAACAAATTAGGCCTTATTGCCTCCGACAGATGCAGATTCTGCAATTCAGAGGCAGAAACTATGGAACACATTATCTGGAGCTGCTCTGAATTCGCATGGCGCAGACACATTAAACTCGGTCAAGAGAGACTAGCACTTCCTCTACCAAAAAGCGTTAGTTCAATCCAGCTAATAAACTATGTTAAGGGGCTCGGATTCGACCACATTGGACATTCTGCGGTGACATCGACGTTAAGCACAATAGATCTCTAGGTCGCAGTGCTACTCGAACTAACTAACTAATTAGTTCAGCTTCGGGACCCACCAATAAAAAAAAATTTTTTTTTGTAGAACTTTGGCTATTATATCTCAACGCAAATAAAACTAAAATAAATCTCCGCTTATCACATCTAGTCATACGACACCAAAGTTTTTCCGATATTCTGATATGACGTACATAGCAATAGGTAAATTTAGGAGAACATAGGAAACATAAAATTGAACATAAAAATATAAACATATAACCAAACAAAAAGTTGTTTATTTCAATTTCTGTTCAGTGCCCTTGTCGTTTCACTTAAAATTTGTTTTTGTTAATAATATTTTTCAATTCAAAGAATAGATTTGAAAAGTAAATAAATAAAAATTTTAAGTTATTTTTCGGAGATAAAAAAATAAATAAATTTCTTGAAGTTTTGAATTTTATTTTATTGCATCTTGGAAATTTATTTTTTATAACCGTAACACTATTATTGTTATTTCAATTTTCTTTTTAAAATTGGATTTTTTATTATTTATGAACTTATGCATATAAACTAGTTTGTGTTAAAAGTTTCATTGTTCTGCCAATGACAAACAAGTTAGTATAAACAAAATAAATTTCTCGGTAGTGAATATTGGCATCGCTGTCAACCATGTCAAAGTCAAAACCCGAAAACATAGTAAAAATACGGTAGCTATAATTTGGCTAGATGTTCAGGAAAGTTCCATTATAGATTTTATTGCATATCATGAACTGTAATTCTAACAATTTCACGTAATTAAAATTTTTTTATTCAGTTTGTAAAATCAATAAATATTGATAAATTTCACTTACCTTACATTTACATATATATACATAATTCCAACAACTAAAGAAAAACATAAAACAATAAATGAAAATTAGAAATAAAAATTAATGAATAAAACAAAAAGGAAAATTACAACTTTTTAAATTGTTTTAATATCATTTAGAAAAACAAAATAAAAAGTTTTTAAAATTAGATGGCGGCGATGGAATCGAAAAAACAAAAAGGGAAAATTTTCAAACGAAGTGGAAAAGGGTAGGATGACGATGAAGAAAAGAAAGGTAGCTTAATGATCTATATTTTCTTTAGTAACATTTTATTGTTGTATAAATTTTCTTTTCTTTTGTTGTGTTGTGTTTTTCTTTTTATAAAACAGACAGATAGATAGATACAGACAAAATGATAATTTTAAATAAATGTTATTATTTTAATTGTTGAATGTATTGTATAGGAAAGAAAATTTTATGATTTATTTGTTTCAACATAGCATTGATGTAGGGGTAGATAGGTAAATTATTTTCATTTGTTAATTGAATTTATTAGTCTGTTATTACATTTGTGTTTTAATATGATTTATTTATTGTTATAACGTCATATTAAGTAATAGTGGATGTGGTAGTTTATTTGCAATAAAAAAAACTTTAGATGGTTTTCAATAGGTAAAGGAGTGCCTCAAACAGGCACGTGTTTGAAGATAAGATACTGTTGAAATATAACGTTGAGAAGACAGGACATTCGACCCTCTATAATAAAAGGGTTTTACTCAAAAAAGGGAATAACAAAAACTTAATGAATTTTAATTCAATTCAAAACACAGCTATTGATTTATTCCAAATCAAGAAATGAGTTCTTCAACGATATTTTTATTAGTGTGTGAAACGAAGAAGTAGATGAATTTGAAAGCATTTTTGATTGGGAGTTACAATTTCCAGTGTCTTTCTCTGTAACGATAATATGGTGATGGCAAATAACGCGTATAGGAAGCTCAGCCTGCTTTTTACTTCAACACAATTTTAAATTGTGTGAAGTAATGCAATCTATCGTGAAAAAAAAAATCTTACATACCCTAAATTTTGTTTTTTCTTTTGTTTTGGACCATCCTCTATCTAAATAGCGAATAAAAATTTTGGTGTACGTCAGTATGTGGGTGGGTGGGTGTGTGGGTGACCTTTCTGCATAGGATCTTGATGAAACTTTGGCAAATATTACAGGTTCACATGAAAATGGAAGATCTGGATTAATTTCAAATTTGGACAAAATGGCGGGGGGGTCTCCCGAACACCTCTAAGTTCAAATCTTAAATAACTTCTGATCCCGGAATATGATCTTATGGAAACTTAGTATATAAGGTTTAAGTACAGTTTTAAATATTTCTGCATACCAACTTTCCTTTGTCACTTCCGGCTAAAAAGTTTTTTTTCCAGGTGTTTATCCCTACTGCAGTCTACAATTACCGATTGGTTTTCATTGATAAAAGCTTTCAAATAACATGAGTAAGATTTTACCAGCTTTTGGAGTACATTGGATAAAGGGTTGGGGAGTCCACCATACAACAGGTGGTTTTTATTCAATGTTTTTTATGTTTGTTGGGAGCATAAAACATTCGTTCGTGAATACTTAAATGAAAATAATTTGATTAACAAACATCAATACGGGCTTAAGAAAAAACCAGTACTTTGTCGGCAACCATTAATCTGATGGAAACGGTCTATAAACTCCTTGAAAATAAGAAAAAATTATGTTGCTTGCTACTTGACTTGAGAAAAGCTTTGATTGCGTGGTTCATTCAATTTGACTGGAAAAATGTGCTGCTTTAGGTATCACAGATATAGCTTACGAAACTTTAAGAAACTACCTTAGCAATCGGAAGCATTTTGTGCAAATCAATGATAGTCAATCCAGCCTTGTTGATGTTTTATGTGGCGTTCCTCAATGATCCATTCTCGGACCTATGCTTTTCTTAATATATGTAAATGATATTTTTACTATAAACCTACAGGGAACAATACAATTATTTGCTGATAAGGCGATTGTTATTTATGAAGACGATTCTTATGATCAAATAAAACATAAGATGGAATCTGATTTGATAAAAATTGAACAATCGCTTAATAATCAGAAACTTGCCCTTAACACCAAAAAATTAAAATATCTATTCCTGTATCTTAGGCGACCTTATGATGAGTCTTGTCTCTTTAGTACCATTAAAACAAGTAATGACACAATATCCAGAGCTGTAAAGGCGGCTTATCTCGGTCTGCACATTCATTCACAACTTAACTGGTCATACCATCTAGACAAAGTCAAGCAAAAAGTTGCTCCTATGGTTATTGTTTTAAAGAAAATTGCCAAGTTTCTGCATCCCATTACGTTATCATCTATCTATCATGCCCATATAATGTCGCATATTCTTTATTTATTGCCTATATATGGTGGATGTTTGGAAACGAAATTACAAGAACTACAAGTTTCACAAAATAAAGCCATCAAAGCTATTTTAAACCTTCCTTCAAGTCCAAAATCTAAATTCTTGTACAATAATAACATACTTCCAATTAAGAAGCTGCTGGACTACGAATATATTTTGCCAATCTATAAAATCAATAACAATCTAATTAATGTAAACACTAATCTATACACCAACTTTAGCACAACAAACAGAGCTAGTCGAACAGCTTCGCATTGGCGGTTACCGCGTTTTAGTAATACAGTGGCAATGAAAAGTTGTTTCTACCACGGAATTAAATTATATAATGAAATACCATTGGAATAAAACTTAGCAAAATTGGAAAGTTGAAAGGTTTGTTAAAACAAAGTCTATATATGAAAAATTCTGTATTGAATACGACGAGAGTCATCTATTATAATAATTTGAAGTCGTGTTGCTTATTGACTGATGAACTTAATGTTCTTTTCTTTTGTTGTATCTATCAAACTATACTCTAAATTTTCAAAACTATTCATACCATCGTTGATATTGATTTTACGCATGATGTTGTTGTTGTTTTTTTCAAATTTTCAAAGCTATTCATGCCATCGTTGATATTGATTTCACGCATGATGTTGTTGTTGTTACAGCTGCTGTTGTTGTTGATTCTGTTCCCTGATGAATTAAAAATGAAAAATATGGAGGGACTGAAATCTAACAGCTCTGAGATATCAAGATTTCGGTCTGGGTTAAGGATTTTGATATAGTTTTCGGAAAAAACTTTTATGAGGACATGGTTTTTAGTTTTGGGCAGCGATGTATATCAAACATAACTCTTTGTTAAAGTGCTAGCATTTTTTATCTGTGTTTAAAAAGTTATTACAAAACTAACACGGAACATCAATACGTTGCCGGAAAATTATAATCAAAATTCTAAAAATATTGTTAAATTAAAATTAAATTAAAAGTTAAAATAACTTTTTCAAAATTCCAAAAATATTCGAAAAATTAGAATAAAATCAAATATTTAAATTTTTTCTAAATTCCAATAATATTTCAAAAATTCTTAAAAATTTAAACTTTTTCCAAAATTCTAAAAATAGTGCAAAAATTATTACAAAATCAAAAATTGAAAATTTTTTCAAAATTTCAAAAATTATGATATCAAAAATTAAAAATTTTTCAAAATTCTAAAAATATTTCAAAAATTCTTACAAAATCAAAAATTAAAACTTTTGCCGAAATTCTAAAAATGTTGCAAAAATTATTACAAAATCAAAAATACAAACTTTTTTAAAATTCCAAAAATATTTCAAAAACTATAACAAATTCAAAAATTTCCATGTCCAATTTCATTTTAAATTAAATTTACGTCATAAAAACAGCTACATTTTTTTCCCAAAAAATTGGCTAAAAAATTAAATGAAATCATTTTTTGACACACTTGACATTATTTTTTGACAAACTTATAATGCCATAATTCTCTATAATAATAATAAAATATCATGTCATACAAACTATTAATTTTATTTTTTTCTAAAAACATTGGGTAAAAAATAAATAAAAACCTTTCTTTTGACACACTTGACAATATTTTTTGACAAACTTATAATGCCATAATTCTCAATAATAATAATAAAATTTCATTTCAAAGAAACAATTTTATTTTTTTCCAAAAAATTGGGTAAAAAAATAAATAAAAATCTTTCTTTTGACACACTTGACAACATTTTTTTGACAAACTTATAATGCAATAATCTAGATTTTGGGTTCACATACCAATCCCGACCATCAAGATTTCTCAAATTCAATGTTCCTACTCGTAATCACATAAAATGAACGTTATTTAAGCAAAAAATATGCAAATTTCCTTGTTTTGACGATTTTTTTTGACACACTTTCGGTACAGTTATCGAACACATCGTCCTTTCGGCTCTTCCTCTTCCTATTAAGTAAACCAATTTTAAGGGAAAAAAATTTTTCAAATCCGTCCAGCGGTTTTCTAGATTTCGTCGGTTGTGACGGCCGGCTGGCCGGCCGCCAGACAGACATACATTTTTTTTTTGCTTATTTAGAATCAGTAGATCCTAAAACGTCGAGAAATGCTAAAAAAGTGGGGGTAAGAATTTCACTTTGAACTCATGAATGTAATACTTAGATCTCTCAGACCGAAGTAATAATTAAATTGTTTAAATATAATTGTTCCTTTTTTATGTGTATATTGTTCTATTTTTTTAATTACATACATACGTTAATTTCCATCTAGTATTATTATTATTATAGGTTAGTCGAATAAGACATTAATATTTACTCAGCTATTTTGGAAATGAAATTTATTAGTTCAATTTATATAATGTTTTCCTACACAAAATGTATCATTTTTTTGGAAAATAAAAAAAAAAATATTGCGACGCTGATGCATAGGCTGACTTCACCACAGCTCTGGAAACATAGTGTTCTGGATATATAATGAGCTAATATCCATAAAATAACCAATATTATGGACTTCGTAGTTCTAATAATAAAAATATTAAAGCAAGCAGTAGTATCCCAACAAACATAAATTCTGTTGTACGAGAAAAAAAAAAAAAAAATTCATCGGAAGTGGCAAAGCGGAAGTTAGGATGCAGAACTGTTTTAAACCGTACTAAATGTGTATGAACCAAAATTCATCCAACTCGATTATCAGGTACAGAAGTTATTGAGCTTCCAAAATAACAGGTGCTTGGAGGACCCCCTACCACTTTGTTCACAATCGCTAAAAAAAACTAATCAGTTCCTTGCCATACATATTTGCATCTTTTTGCAAAGTGTAATCAAAATTACTTAACGAACGAATGTTGTATGCTTCCAACAAACATTGAAACACTAAACAGGTGTTCGGGAGGACCCCACCACTTATCCCAATATTGTCCAAAAACTAGTCAATTCTTTGTCAATAAAGTCTTTATTTTTTTTCAAAGTGCCATTAAAATTGATTAATGAATGAAATCTGTGTGCTCCCAACAAACTTTAAAAACAAAGTGTGAAAAGTCAGCAGTTGTATGGTAGACCCCCTGCCACTTTGATCAATGTGTCCCAAAAGATGGTAATTATCTTCTTACACTAATTGAAACCTTTCCATAAGTTTTATCATAATCACTTCATTATTGTAGGCTGTAGTGTGCATAAAGATACTGAAAAAACTGCTAACAATTTAAAAAAAATTTTTTTTACCGGAAGTAAAAACCGGAAGTTGGGACGCAGAATTTTTGTAAATCATACTAAATGCTTATGTACAAAGTTTCATCCAATTTGATTATCAGGTACAGATGCTATAGAGCTTTAAAAAAACAGGTGTATGGGACACCGCCACCACTTTGTTCACTATCGCTCAAAAACTAATCAGTTCTTTGCCATACATGTTTGCATTTTTTTTGCAAAGTGTCATCGAAATTGGTTCACGAACGAATGCTGTGTGCTCCCAACAAACATTGAAAAAATGATGACACAGTAAACAGGTGTTCGGGAGACCCCGTACCACTTATTTCAATATTGTCCAAAAACTAATCAGTTCCTTGTCATTTAAGTCTCCATCTTTTTCCAAAGTGTTATTAGAATTGATTGATGAATGAAGTCTGTATGCTTCCAACAAACTTTAAAAACAAAGTGTGAAAAGTCAGCAGTTGTATGGTAGACCCCCCGCCACTTTGATCAATGTGTCCCAAAAGATGATATTTATCTTCTCACACTAATTGAACCCTTTTCCATAGGTTTCATCATAATCACTTCATTATTGTAGACTGTATTGTGCATAAAGACACTGAAAAAACTTCAAAAATTTACAAAAAAAAAAATTTACCGTAAGTGAAAAACCGGAAGTTGGGATGTAGAACTGTTGTGAACCGTACTAAATGCTCATGTACCAAGTTTCATCCAATTCGATTATCAGGTACAGATGTTATTGAGCTTTAAAAAAAACAGGTGTATGGGACACCCCCCACCACTTTGTTCACTATCGCTCAAAAACTAATCAGTTCTTTGCCATACATATTTGCATTTTTTTCCAAAGTGTCATCAAAATTCGTTCACGAACGAATGCTGTGTGCTCCCAACAAACATTGAAAAAAGTGTGACACATTAAACAGGTGTTCGGGAGGACACCCACCACTTATTCCAATATTAGCTAAAAACTAATTAGTTCTTTGTTACTTAAGTCTTCATATTTTTCCAAAGTGTCATTAAAATTGATTCATGAATAAAGTCTGTATGCTCCCAACAAACTTAAAAAACAAAGTGTGAAAAGTCAGCATTTGTATGGTAGACCCCCCGCCACTTTGATCAATGTGTCCCAAAACATGAGTATTATCTTCTCACACTAATTGGAACTCTATTCCATAAGTTTCATCATAATCTCTTCATTATTGTAGGCTGTATTGAGCATAAAGACACTGAAAAAACTTCAAAAAAGTACAAAAAAAATTTTTTACCCCGAAAAACCGGAAGTTGGGGTGCAGAACTATTGTAAACCGTGCTACATACTCATGTACCAAGTTTCATCCAATTCGCTTATCAGGTACAGATGTTATAGAGCTTTCAAAAAAACAGGTGCTCCAGGGACCCCCCCACCACTTTGTTCACTATCGCTCAAAAACTAATCAGTTTTTTGTCATACATGTTTGCGTCTTTTTCCAAAGTGTCATCAAAATTCATTCACGAATGAATATTTTATGCTCCCAACAAACATAAAAACTTTGTGGAAAAAACCACCTGTATGGTGGACCCCCCAACCTTTTATCCAGAGTGCTCCAAAAGCTGATAAAATCTTTCTCATGTTATTTAAAAGCTTTTCGCAACGTTTCATGAAAATCGATCGGTAATTGTAGGCTACAGTAGGGATAAACACCTGACAAAAAAACTTTTTAACCGGAAGTGACAAACCGGAAGCTGGTATGCAGAAATATTGGAAACAGTACTAAAACCTTATATACTAAGTTTCAATAAGATCATAGTCCGGGATCAGAAGTTATTCAAGATTTAAACTTTGAGGTGTGCGGGAGACCCCCCGCCATTTTGTCAAAATTTGAAATAAATCCAGATCTTCCATTTTCAAGTGAACCTGTATCATTTGCCAAAGTTTCATCAAGATCCTATGCAGAGGATTAGGATGTTTTGTACAAAACTATGAAATTGAGCTTAAAAAGGGAGTGCAACCAGTAGTGAAACCAGCTAGGCGCATACCGCTTAGCTTAAGAGAGTCATTAGCTTAGTAAATAAAGGTATAATAGTGAAAGTTACAGAGGCTACTGATTGGGGATCAAATTTGGTTATTGTGGAGAAAAAGAATAAAAAGTTAAGATTATGTCTTGACTTAAAAGATTTAAACTGTGCTATTAAATCAAAAAATTTTCTTATTCCTTCTTTTGATGAGATTTTAACCGAACTAGCAAATAAAAAGTATTATACCGTACTAGATTTGAAAGATGGTTATTGGCAGATTGGTTTGAGTGAATAATCGAGTCGACTATGTACTTTTAATACACCATTCGGGTGCTTTCGCTTTAAAAGGCTTCCATTCGGGATCAAAACAGCACCTGAGATTTTTCAAAAATACAATTTGCAAAATTTTTCTGATATTTCTGGTGTAATAATATATTTGGATGATATTCTGATTGCGGCAGAAACGTTGGAAGAGCATGATCAAATTTTAAGAAAGGTAATAAAGAGAGCAAAAGATCTTAATATAAAATTCAATAAGGAAAAATTATAATTTCGCCAGAAGTCTGTACAATATCTGGGTCATATTATATCTCCAAAAGGTGTTGCGTGTGACCCAGAGAGAACGAAATCAATACAAAATCTATCCAATCACAAAACTAAAACGGATTTGCAAAAGCTATTGGGAATGATTAATTATATGCGTAATTTTTTGCCGAATTTATCAGATCTTTCCACTCCGTTACGCGAGTTATTAAAAAAGGATGTTCTATTTGAATGGCTACCACATCATACAGAATGCTTAAATAATATTAAACAAATAATTGTTAATGCACCAATTTTAAAAACCTTCGATTCTAAAAAGGATATAACCATACAAACGGATGCCTCTAAAGATGGAGTAGGATGCTGCTTAATGCAGGATGGTAGACCTGTTTGTTTTGCATCTCGTAGTTTGACCCAAACAGAAAAAAATTATGCCCAAATTGAGAAGGAACTATTGGCGATCGTTTTTTCTTGTAAGAAGTTCCATCAATTAATTTATGGTCGTCAGGTTGAAATTAACACCGATCATAAGCCTTTGCTGGGTATTATGTCAAAAGAAGTTAACCAGATCACAAGCTCAAGACTGAGAAGGATGAAGTTAAGATTGTTACTGTATAGTTTAGAATTTGTTTATGTCCCAGGTAAATATTTATATGTTGCGGATCTTTTATCGAGAAATTTTGACATTAATGAATCGTCCACTCAATAAACATAAGTGATGAGAAAAAAAACCAATTTGTCAAAGAGCTAGAGAATGATGTTACGCTTAGAGAGTTTAAGAAGGTTTTATTGAATGGATGGCCTAGAAGCAAAAGTAATTTGAGAGAAGAGGTTAAATTTTACTGGAAGTTGAAAGAAGATTTATTTGTAAAAGATGAATTAGTATTTTTGAATAATAGAGTAATAGTTCCGATACCATTGCGTGAAAATATTTTAAATAGCTTACATTCATCTCATTTAGGAATTGAAAAAACCAAAGCTAGAGCGAGGCAGTTAGTATACTGGCCATGTATAAATGAAGCAATTGAAAAAAAAGTGACAAAGTGTTTAACTTGTCAGAAGTATAGAAGTAATAATTCTATAGAACCCTTGATAAGCCATGATATCCCTGAATTACCGTTTTTTAAAATTGGAATGGACGTTTTTAAAATTGGAAAAGATATATTTCTCGCTGTTGTAGATTATTATTCTAATTTTATGGATATCATCAAAATGCGAAACAAGACGGCGGGTGAAATTATTAAAAAATTAAAACAAATGTTTAGTGTTCACGGCATACCTCGACAGATTGTGGCTGATAATATGCCATTTGGATCGTTTGAATTTAGAAACTTTGGGAAGATTTTTGATATTGAGATCATAACCATCAGTCCTCACTACCCACGGTCAAATGGTAAAGCAGAGAAAACGGTACAGATAGCAAAAAACTTAATACGTCAAGCAAATGAAGATAACTCAGAACTTTGGTTGGCTCTTCTTGAATATCGGAACACCCCCGTAAAAGAAGTTAACGTATCGCCCAATGACATTTTAATGAACCGACAAACACGTTCAGTAATTCCGGGCAAATATGGCAACTACAGACCTCACCACATTCTAAATTTTCAGAAAAAATTCCGGCTTAGAAATAACATGCAAAAATTTTATTACGACAGAGGTTCTCGCTTTCGAGAACCATTTAGTGAAAATGAAACGATTTGTCTAAGAAGTGGAAAAATATGGGAAGAAGCGAAAATCAGTAAGCTCCATGAAACCCCAAGATCATATTGGGTAGAGTTGCAAGACGGCACCATCGTGAGAAAAAATTCTTCGTTCTTACGTAAAATGACCTCGAAATGATTTAATTGAGAAAAAAAAACAGAACTGGATTCATTGCATTGATGGACAACTCTCAAAAAATTTGTATGTACATATTTGTAAGGATTAATGATCATATAAATGTTGTTAATGTTATTTATTTCTTAATAGTATTCTTTATTGTACTTGTTTTATGTTATTAATTTTTGGTTTATTTCGTAATTTAGCTTCTAGGTAAAAAAAAAAGTCCAAGCGGCACGTATATCCGCTAGAAATAGGTAGATTTCGAGATCAGACAGTTTTGTGTGCCAGTAGAATCTGATGTATCAGATTAGTTTAAACAAAACAAACTAATTTAAAAAACAGATTTCGAACAAATTTTAAAAAGAAAATTAGCTACCTACAAGCAAAACTATATCTATCCAATTTTGCAACAAACAAATATCAAATCTACCACAGAACATGTGTGTGACAATTTATGACACAAACCTATTCTATATCATATGTCGTGCAATTACTGCAAAATATCAAAATAGTTTATTTCTAAGAAAAAAAATTGATTTCTTCTATTCAAATCTTTTATTTTTTGACTGTCATAAGGTTGACATTGACTGTTATAAGGTTTTTGGAAATTGTAGTTGGGGATTGTTGCAAACCTTTTTGTTGAAGCCAACAAGTCAAAAACCTCTAACTGCAGAGGTTTATATTTATAAGAAACGGATTAAAATGTAAAATGTTTCCGCAGATTTTAAATTTATGAAGATTTAAAAAATATTAGTATCCAAACGGCCGTTATAACGGATTAAAAAAACCACTTTTTTTTCTAGTATAAAGCCTATAGTTCCTTAACCATGTGTCAGATTTTTCTGATTTACGAACTTGTCCAAGATATTATTAAAACACACATTTTTAAGAAAGGTATTTTGATCTGGTTCCACAAATGCAACCGTGAGAGCGCCGGTTGATTCAAACGCATTTTGTGTTTTACAAGCTTTTTTGTTGGAGCCGCTCACTCAGAAACCTCCAACTGCAGAGGTCTTTTTTTTAAGAAACTAATTAAAAAGCTTTAAAGATTCTAAATTTATGAAGTTTTTAAAAATATTGGAATCCAAACGGCCGTTATAACGGATCTAAAAAACAGAGTTTTTTTCTAGTATAAAGCTTCTAGTTTCTTAACCATGTGTTGAATTGGGCTGATTTACGAACATGTCCAAGATATTAATAAAACGCACATTTTTAAAAAAGCTTTTTTGATCTGGCCTTATAAATGCGACCGTGAGAGTGCCGGTTGTTTCAAAAAAAATTTTTTTTGCAAACTTTTTTGTTGGAGCCACTCACTCAAGAACCTCTAACTGCAGGGGTCTATTTTTAAAACAAATTGATAAAAAAGATTTTAAAAATTTTAAATTTGTTAAATTTTTTGAAATATTAGTATCCACACGGCCGTTATAACGGTTTTAAAAAACCAATTTTTTTCAGAAAAAAGCCTCTAGTTTCTTAACCACGTTTCGGATTTTGCTGATTCACGAACTTGTCCAAGATATTATTAGAACACACAAGCACAGAAAATTTTTTTGATCTACCTCAACAAATGCGACCGTGAGAGTGCCGGTCGTTTTCGTTATATCTCATATCGTTTATATATATATATATATATATATATATATATATATATATATATATATATATATATATATATATATATATATATATATATATATATATATATATATAAATATATATAAATATATATATATATATATATATATATATATATATATATATATATATATATATATATATATATATATATATATATATATATATATATATATATATATATATATATATATATATATATATATATATATATATATATATATATATAAACTTTTTTTTTTGTTTTTTCGTCTCCGCTTATCATAGATAGTCGTTTGGCACAAAAATTTTTCCGAAATTCCGAGATGAAGCCCATTGCAATAGGTAGATTTTTATATGAAATCTACCTAAAAGGGGGAGCAAGAGTGGTCATAATGTTGATGCAATAAATAAAAACAAAAATATGTAAATTAAAATTAAATTATAGCAGATGATATTAAAATGTAATAGAATTTATTGTTAAAAGGAAAGATGTAATATACATCGGGCTATGAAGGGTTAGTTAAATACTTGTTCTTTTTTTTATATTATAATGATGTTATATAACTGGTATAAAAGATAATAAATAAAGTCAATTTGCGATCATCACTTAATCGAAATGTATTCTTTTATTAAATATTACACAAATCAACATGTTTAACATTGAATCCCACCACTTGACTTAAGAGCTTTAAATCTCCTCCAGATATTATGTTGACCGTTTTTTTTTACTACACCATTCAGGATGATTAATTAACGATCAGTTCTGAAAACACACATTCCGAACAATGTGTGGGAAAAGTGTCCTCCGCACCTGGCACCCTTAAGGCTGGGTTTAACAACAGAGCTAGGACAGCGACAGGATGAAAATAAACTATGTTTCAGTTCACTGTTATTTGGATTTAAATTATATAAAAAATACTAATTTCGAAATATGAAAACACACACTTCAATTTTTTCTTATATATTTCATTAAATTTGATAAGCATTTTGTCTTATCCTTACCTGTCTCACTTATATTTCATAAAAGAAAAGTTTTCTTCGTTTTTTTTTTTGGAAAATTTTTAATTCAATTTTCTTTACGTTTCTATTTTGTTACAAAAAAACATATATATGCGTGTTATTGCTACTTACTTTAATAATAACATTAAATTGTTAAGACTTTTATTTTTGTTCTGATCTTGTTGTGGTTGATGTTTATGAATTTATAACAAAAGGTGTATTAATGGAGTTCTACATTTTTAATGTTCTGTCAACACTGTGAATTTGCATATGTTTCAAATATAGAAAAAATCAAAAATATCTTAATCGACAAAAACTGGTAGCATGTAAACAGCATCTGAGTTTTCATCGTTTTATTAATCTTATTCCAAAATTTAATCATAAATATTCAATTGTGTTTATAATAACAAACTAAAACATCAACCGCTTTTCAAAATTGCACGATTTATTATTGTATTCGTTATGAATTTTCATAATAAACAATTTTCATGTTATTTTATTTCCAATGTAACTTTGCTGTTCTTGTATTTTTACTGTAAACTAAAGAAAAACATGCAATCAAAACGTTTAAATAGGAAACGAAATGTGTAGAGAAATGAAAAATTGAAAAATAAACGAAATTTTGTATTATTACAAAACAAAAACATAAAATATTATATTTATGTTCATTTTAATAAAATATTTCTACCAAATGTATAAAATACGAATGAATAAACTGAGATTTTTTTCCTTTTATTATTTTATTGTTTTTTTTTATTTTGATTTTATTGAAATAAATTTATTTTTATTTTGATTAAAGTGTCATTTGACCCCTGGTATAATAATTTAGATTTTGATTTGATTTGGTTTTATTACATAAGCAAGGTATTTAATTTCACAGCAAATGTTAATTTGGGATTAAGATACAAGGTTAATGCTAAAACTCTATTCCGCACCCCTTACGATAAATAATTATTTTGTAATTTTAGAAATTCTATAAAATTTTCAAAACATAAGTGATATAACTTGACGGGGAAAATATTGTGAAATAAAAATGAACGAAAAATAATGTTGTACATAAAAAACTTTTATGAACGAGTTGTTTATACTGTTACGTTTTTCCAACCTTACTTCGAATTGGCCTTTCTCACAATTCGATAAACGCAATTCCCAATCTCTTCCTGAGTTCGATCACTGATTAGTAAGCACAAACACCAGGTTTTATTAAGTATTCAACACCTTAATTGTTTCACAACAACAGGAAAACAATACAGCAAACAATATTCTTGACTAGAATATTCTTCCAAAAGCTTCCGAAACTCCAACGGTTGATTGTAGAAATTTCCAGTTCACAACGTTGAAAATAATACACAAAATATTTCTACTCAATAAAACTTATAACTTTATTACACTTATAACTTTACACAAAAACTAATTTTAAATATCACTTTTATAATTTTAACTTCACTGTCACACGTTTTAAATAAAACTAATTCAAAACTACAATAGGTAATTTTCTTATATACCTTCTGCAATACTTCTAGATAATTCGACATCACTTTCCAGAAACCTTTAGAAAATATTAGAATATTCGATTATTTTACTTAATGTTGATTTGATTCATAAAATCGTTTATGTTGACCCTATTTCTAAGAAGAGACAACAACAACAATATTCATTTCATTAATTTGTCTGTTGTGTTTTGTTGATTTTATTTTCCTGGAAGTGACCGTAATCGTCTAGATTTTTCTGAATCGTAACATTACCCTCCACTTAAGCCTGTTCGTCCCGAACAGGATCTAGATCTCTCCTCCAATTGTTGAATCCAAACATTTTTTTTTTTCTTTTTCTATTTCCCAGGCGGTTTAGAATTAGTTCCGGTCCCTTTCTAAGTCCTTGCCCATTACTTTGTTCTATGTCAGCGCACCGTGATGAGTATGGATTCTCATTATCTCTTAAGTGCTCCTTATCTCTTCCCTTTGAGTGTTTCACACTGCCATGTCCATGAACCATTCTCACTTTCAGCTGCGATTCGTCTCCATTTGAAGCTATTTGAACCACTTCATTTACATTCCTCACTTCGTACTGGACCTGAACTTGTTTCGTTTTTAACTTTCGGCGTTTGTTCAAACGTTTGCGTCGGTTGACGTTTCTTTCCGTCATGTGTTTGGATGGTGCTGGATTTTCCTCTGCACTGCGTAGTTCCTCATCGCTACCAATAACTGTTGGCTCTGCCTCATTCACAAGTAGTGGCATCTCAACATTATTAACCTTTAGGATTCCACATCCAAAATCGAAGACTAATCCCTTCGCCTTCATGAAGTCCATCCCTAAAATGACTTCATCCATAATGTCTGCCACTAGCACCTCTTGTTGATAGCAGTTATTTCCCAATTTTATTTCAGCAATTCTTTTACCTTCTATTTCAGCACACTCTCCAGTTACTGTTTGGAGTTTCAATCCATCTGATGGTTCCAAAACACCGTCAATTAAACCTTTGCGAACGAATGTTCGAGCTGAACCTGTATCCAGTGTCATGAAGCAACCTTTGCCTTCAAGTTGTCCGTTGATACCCAAGCTTCCACCATTTACCGCAATTCTTGAAATTGGAATGTAAGCTGCATTCTCCTCACTTTTTGGCTTTACAGTTGCACCTTCGACAGGCTTCCGTTGAATAGGAGACGAAGATCTATCACGCTTCCTGTTCCAGCAGTCCTGTGAGATATGGCCCGATTTCCTACATATCCAGCACAGGAGTTTTCTACTGCTGTTCCTGAACCCTAAGTGCTCCATTTCTTCGGCTCCTCTGTTCTTCACAGAAGACGACAATCTGTTTGCTTCCCCGTTTGTCCCGTGCCATGTGACCCTCTTCATCACATACCCAGCATCTGATGTCGCTTCTATCTCTGTGTGCCAAAACTTCCCCTTTGATGTTCCCCTCTACATTCCTTTTTCTGCATCCACCAGATGGCATACACATCCTCTGTACCATCTCATATTGCATTGCGTATGCGACAGTTTCATGGAAAGTCGCCTTAGGTGTAGTCATTACTTTGATCCTGGTTTCTGGATCTTGGATACCATCAATGAAGGCCTCGATCTTCATTTTCTCCATGAAATATGGTGGTGTATTTGAGTGTGCTAAATGAACAAGCCGCTCTACAGCCGAGGAATAATCCTGTAGAGATTCACCATTTCGTTGCAAGCGACCTTTTAGCTCAATCCTGTATAATTCCTTTTTATGGTCGCTGCCATATTTTCGTTCCAATGCATTCATTACCTCAGAATAGCTTTTTCGGTCGTTTTCCGGCACTTCCTGTAATGCTTCAGCTGCTTCACCTTTAAGCGCAACTATCAATGCAGCAAGACGATTTTCAGCGTTCCAAACATTTTGATCAGCTGCGGTTTCGAACTGGAACTTGAAGATGCCGAAAGATGTGGTACCGTCATACGATGGTGGCTTTAGTTTAATATTTGCTATTTGTTGTACCACATGTGAAGTGACTTTATTCGTTTCAACATCTTGCAACCGTTTCTCGAAATCATCTACTTTTGCAAGTACCTTTTTGTTTTCATCAAGTACTTTCTGCTCTAGCTCTTTCACCTCTTGATGAACTCTGCCTACTTCCTCCCGTAACGTAGTAGATATTTCGAGAAGTTTCTCGTCCATTATTTGCTTGACGTTCAAACTGATCTCTTCCTTGGTTGTAGCCATGTTATTGTTGACTATTTCCAGCTGTTGATTGATGTTGCTACTGATTTCTTCCTTGGTTGCAGACAAACTTTGATTCATTTCCTCTTTATTGACAGCCATATTAGCATTCATCTGATTCATGCTGGTATTTACGGCATCCAGTTTCTGATTCATATTCAAATTTATTTGTTGGCTGATGTTCAAACTCATCTGTTGCATCATAGCCATTAACTGCGTAAAATCACAATTTGCAGGTGGCAATGAAGATGTTGTTTCCGCAACAAAACTTTTGTCCTCATCAACTGAATCAGTATTTGTGGTAACAATTCCAAACTGGTAACTTTCCACGTCCATTCCATTGGCTTCCATACCTTGTCGAAGCCGTAGCATTAATTCAGTTTTGTTTCCGCTTGTTGACAATCCACGTTGTTCTAGTTCTTTCTTTAACTCAAGAACCTTTAAATCACTTAATAAAACCATTATTAACAGCTAACTAATCCGCCGATGTCACCAATGTTACGTTTTTCCAACCTTACTTCGAATTGGCCTTTCTCACAATTCGATAAACGCAATTCCCAATCTCTTCCTGAGTTCGATCACTGATTAGTAAGCACAAACACCAGGTTTTATTAAGTATTCAACACCTTAATTGTTTCACAACAACAGGAAAACAATACAGCAAACAATATTCTTGACTTGAATATTCTTCCAACAGCTTCCGAAACTCCAACGGTTGATTGTAGAAATTTCCAGTTCACAACGTTGAAAATAATACACAAAATATTTCTACACTGTAAATAAAACTAATTCAAAACTACAATAGGTAATTTTCTTATATACCTTCTGCAATACTTCTAGATAATTCGACATCACTTTCCAGAAACCTTTAGAAAATATTAGAATATTCGATTATTTTACTTAATGTTGATTTGATTCATAAAATCGTTTATGTTGACCCTATTTCTAAGAAGAGACAACAACAACAATATTCATTTCATTAATTTGTCTGTTGTGTTTTGTTGATTTTATTTTCCTGGAAGTGACCGTAATCGTCTAGATTTTTCTGAATCGTAACAATACGATGCAACACCTCTCCCCTTTTTGCGACAGCTGATGGTTTCTTTATCGCCCGAGGGAGAAAAAAATGACAACAATGAAAATTTTTATGGAAATAATAATATTTATAATAATTTCCAACACTTATGTAAAGAACGGGATACTATGATGCATATTTAACACCATAATGTTTGTTTTATTTATATGATTTATTTTTATTTTAAAATATTTTGCAATATTACGCTCAGAAATGTTAAGAGTTCGATTTATTTTTAAGGATTTAAAATTTAATTTTAGAATAAAACAATTATGGTGCAATTGCTTTTAGCTACAGGCAGAGATGTGCAGCGAAATGAAGTTATAAGCAAAGAAAAACGTAAATGGTATTTTATTTCTCAATTTTAATTTTGGAGTGCAGTGAAATCTAAAAATTAAATAATTTAATTTTGTGGTTTCCAAATTGCCTTTTTGATTTCACACTGTTGACTTTCGAAAAATCTTGAAACGCCTTTCTATTACACACAAATTAAAATTTTATTAAAAGAAAAGAAATATCAAGAGAAGGAGTATATTAAATTTTGCTAGTTGCAAACAATTTTCTTTCTGAAGATGATCCTAGATCAAAATTGTTCAAGAAAATTTAAAGATTTTTGCTAGGCATATTTTTGTCATAGATGGATTAAATTACACCAGTTTTTTTCACGAAATGCGAATTTCTACTGTTTTCGCTTATCACCGAAAATGACAAAAAAAAAAGATTTGGAAAATTTTGGCCTGAAAATAATACTTAAGCGTTTTGGACCAAAGTAACATTAAAACTGCAACGTCGTCGTAGAAAATATAATACATACGCGTTGGATAAGAGCGTGTTAGCTCCAAAAAACCCACACTTCAGCAGAAAGACATATCTATCTATCTCTCTATAATCCATCATTTTCAGATCAGCAGACATTTTTCGTTCTTGATATCAGCATCATTGAATACCTTTACCCCTTAAGCACTCATATTATATGTAAGTCAGGATAAAATTACTATATTTTTACTTATTTCATGAAATCAAAACAGCATTATTATCAACATGAATAAAATAATGGCAGACATTTGGCTCATTAGAAAACTAGAGTATGGATAGGAGAGGAACCGAACATCAACTTTTAAATACTTTGACGTTACGACAATTGGACCTCAGTTTATATTTTTACTAAAAATTTAATGCACACAAGCTAGTTCTCCTGCTCCCTAGTCATAAATTTAATTTATCAAATGAATAAAACAAACATAATAATAAATTCAAATAATTTATTCATAATAAAATCTAAATACAAATAATAATTACTACCGCGTCTTTCCATTAAGTTCAACAATCAATTTTTGTTCTATTTTTTAAATAATTCAAACAAATTGAATTGAAATTGCTTCACTACTAACCATTTACCTTCTGTGTACATACAATAAATAATTAATTAATAATAAATTTATAATTGATTAAATTGAAGTATAATAAATTCATGTAACATTTAACAACAAAAAAATAAAAAGTAGAAACTTTCCATTATTATATGTGATGGATTGACAGGGGTTTTATTTGAGCAAATATGAAAAGAAAAAAACTTTAAAAGTTTTTGTTTGTTTGTACGTGGGTAAAAAGTTTTCAGTACAATACAATAATAGAAAATTAAAAGAATTTTTTTTTTGTTTAAGTATTTCCTATTTTCACTTTTAATAGTTTGGTAAATATAATATAAATAGTTGTATGAAATTTGTGTCTCTGATTGAATTGGAATAACATGTTCATCTTATGAACATATATTGCATCGGTAGTTCGTTTAAAAGTTTGCACACCATCATTTAGAATATTCGAATACAAATTTAATAAATTTTATTTACTAACAAATTCTAATGTTTGACTATATGTCCTGATTTTGCACCTTTTTTTGGTAGAACCATGTTCAAAGGATCTTTGTGATACCTTGCAAATACTTCTCGTTTAAATACCTCAAACACTTTACGATTTGCGTCATTTTGCCTTTCACGCCATGCTGGTCGCCCTTTTACCGTTGGTAATCCCCAGTGGCAAGTAAAAATTGGTGAGAGTACTTGAAATTGGTATCCAGCAACAAACATCTCATAAGCCTGAAAAGAAATAAAAAATTTTAATCTTGCAGTAACACAGTCAGATTATTATTTTTATATAAGTCATAACCAGTTTCTTTGTTTTAAGTAACTTTAGTTTGATTTATACTACGAGATTTAATGGAATGATATCTAGTTACGTGATGATAAGTTGATAACATCATACAGCTTTATCTAAACTAAAATCATCAAGTATTTTCAACTCAAGTGACAAATTACTGTTTATCAAGATTTTGATTGAAAGATGTTTTAATGAAATAAATAGAGAGATAGTGTTAGAAAGTAATTTAAAAAAAATCGTAATTTTTAGAATAAATTACTTTTTTATCTTTCAATCAACTCCATAGATTGAACTAAAAAAAAGAATCACAGCAAAAACCGACAACTGATAACTTAAACAAATTATATTTCACATCCAAACAAAACTTTTGTTCTAAAACAAATAACCCCAACAACACTATCTACATCTTCTTACTCAATCAAAAGAAAATTTCAAACTTCATTATGATACAAAATATATCAACTGTCACATATTTTAATCTTTGGTTTTGATTAAAAAAGTTTTGTTTTTCCTTCTCCGAAACTATCCAACCACAACGTACCACATCCCATAAAAAGAAAGCTCTTTATCATTTTATTACCTGAATGGCTTTTTGTTTAGTTTCTTTTCTTCCTTTTATGTATTTTTTTTTTGTTCTAACTTTCCTATGTCTTTTCATTTTTTTTCATTTCGTATTTTCGTAAAAATTTATTAAAATTAGTGCGTCTATTTATTTGATGTGCTTTTTGTGTCGTCTTTTTTACTTTAGAAATTAATCGAATAGAATAACACAAGAGAAAACTACTTTTCAGTTTTTCTTTTCAAATATATTTTCTTCGTGAAGTTAAGTTGAAATTAATGACATGAATTAATTTAGGATTTTTCGTATTCTTGTTGCGTTTGAAGTTTGCCGTTTTGCTGTTCTTCTTAGAATTCTCGATGAGTTTTTATGATTTTTCTTCATGTTTAGAAAACACAAATACGCTGGTCATTTAAAAGAAGTGTTATTGGGTTTTGTTATATATATTATAAGATTTAAGTATTTAGCTATATTTTTTATGAGTGATTCGTTTTTCTATTTATATTTTTTATCAATTATTTTAATGACAATTGAAAAAAGATGGATGATGGAAGTGTTGTAAATTTGTCATAATAATCAGACATATTTTTATTTTTTTAACTTGTCCCACATGCAGAGGGCTCTAGCTGTTTCCAAAAATGGATGAAAACATGAAAACGGCACGGACAACAATAACATCTGACGTAGAACATGCTGTGATTTATACAAATGAGCGAAAAAACTCTCTCTATAAAAAACCATTCACAATATTTTATTGTTAAAAAATTATTTAATACGTCTTCAAAGAAATATATTATACACAACTAAAAGTAAGACTACTGTATTGACAGACCTCATCAACCACTTTAAAAGCCATAAATATAAATACTTCCCAGAGTCCTACTGCCAAACTGTTGTTTTTTAGTATCAATTTGAAATTGTGCGCGAGCAGCAGATATTTGACTAAACATCGGTGCCAAGAATTGTTTTTCTTATAAATTTTTTAATGAACATAACCTAAAACCCTATATGCATCATAATAGCAACGACATAGATAACAACACATTTAAATATACGTTCTGAGGTGTTGATGTACACAATTATTTTGTTTTTATATAACTGTATATGTATAGAATGGATAGCTAAACACTAAATCTTACATCATACTAAAATATAGCAAAGCCCAATAGTATCTTACTAGGAGGGCCCGGCGTGCTTCGCTACGCTTATAAATAAAGTTTTGCGTAGACGTTTTGTTGACGTAGAAGCAATGATTTTAAAAAGTGGTAATGAGAAATGCTGGCATATAATTTTTAATTTTTCTTTTTAAATATATGAATGAAAAATAATCAGAACTCTAGCTGATCAGTTCGGATATATGAAAAATTAGCGATCAAATAAATTTTCAAGTAAGCTTATTTGATCTCTAGCTTATTTGATCGCTAATTTTTTATATATCCGAGCTGATCAGCTAGAGTTCTGATTATTTTTCATTCATATATTTAAAAAGAAAAATTACAAATTATATGCTAGCATTTCTCATTGCCAGTTTTTGAAATCATTGCTTCTACGTCAAAAAAATGTCTACGCAAAATCTTTATTTATAAGCGTAGCGAAGCACGCCGGGCCCTCCTAGTAACAAAATAACATCGTATCGTTTTTGTGAAAAAAAAAATATAAAAAACAAAACAAAATTTTCACATGCATTCACATCAATGTACATAAGAAGACTAAAATAAAATGTATAAAAGAATAACAAAATAACATCGTATCGTTAATGTAATTTTTCTTAATCCATCGTTGTTAAACAAAATTTCAATCGCTATCACAGCCGAATATAAGGTGTTCTTAAAGTAATTCAATATGATTAAAATTTGTGTTGTATGGACAATTATATTAGTTTATGTAACAAGTACGCAAAATATGGTTTTAGCGGACGAATCGTAATGTTTCCGGACGAGGCGCTAGCCGAGTGTGTAATATGAAGATGAGTCTGCTAGAGCCATTTGCGTACGTGTTGCATACAACGTTTTTTTGTATTAGCTCTTAGGATTTTTTTTCTAATTTATTGCTTAATTTGTATTCTTGCGTACCTAAAAATTTGATTTTTGAACAAAACTTATAAACTTATAAGGAAATATTTTATTCAAACATATTAGGCTTTTAAATTTATATGTAACATTTATTATTTCTTTTATTTGTTTTGAAAAATGAGAATATAAATATGCAAATTGTAAACAGTACCACCCAGCTAGCATGCAAACACTATCAAACTTCAACCAATACTATTACTCTTCCTTAGATATTTATAAGAAGACTAAAATAAAATACAAATTACAATGTATAAAAGAATAACATCGAATCGTTTTTGTGAAAAAAAAAAAAAAATATATGACTTGGGCAAGTTCATTTCATATATTGTATAGGGGGGTCGTTAAATTCAAAAATACATTTTAATTCGTCTATAACTTTTTTAGTTATGATCCGATTTGTATGAAAAATCTTTAAAATCTAAGTTACACTAATATCAGTTTGCAGTGAAAATTTGAAATGAATCCATCTGCGTATAAAAAAGCCTTAGAGGCTCCTCATAGTTTTTTTTAGCGTACTAATACACAGGGTGATTTTTTTAACCTGAAACTTTCAAATATCTCGGAAAATAAGCACTCTACGAAATAAATGTCCATATTCAAAATTTAATCATTCCGCGGGGAAACACATTAGTGGAAAAAAATAGTCCCCCATCCCCCCTCTTTTTAGGTGAGCGGGGGTAACTTTGAATCTAAAATAGGAACCCCAATTTTTTATTGCAGATACGGATTTTACGGCTAAATGTACGTACGATCTGACTAAAAAATTTTGTTCGATTCATGATAGATGGCGCTGTAATCGACGAAGTTCAATTTTTTCGATTTCTTTTACTAAGAACATATGCCTACGATTTTGTAATACTTTTGAAACAAAAAATATCACGTTTTCATTGTAAAAAGTTTATTAATGTAAATGGCTGGTGAATAAAAAAATTTTAGCTTAAAATAAGTGTTCAAAATTATGGCCTTCGACTTCAACAGCCGAATTCTGTAATTGTGAAGCGGTGAAGTGATAAGTTTTTTAATGAAAAGAAACGAAGAAATTTTTATCACTTCACCGCTTCACAGTTACAGAATTTGGCTGCAATGCACTTATTAATCCGATCTTCAAATGACTGTTCACAACTGAGAAGTGTGTCTGCTTGAATTTCGGCACAAGCATTATTGATTCGCCCAATTATATTCTCACGTGTTGTTGGTTCTTGTTTACAAACGTTCTCCCCACAAAAAAAAATCGGGCGAAGTAAGAACTGGTGATCTTGCAGGCCAATTTACCGGACTAGCTCTACCGATCCAGCGACCATTGAAATCACGATGTAATACTTGAAGACTTGAGCTTAGAAGTGCGACAGAACATGTGGTTTCAACATGATGGTTGTCCAGCACACCATTCGATGGTAGCACGTGAAGTATTACATCGTGATTTAAATAGTCGCTGGATCGGTAGAGCTAGTTTATTCACCAGCTTCTTTATTCACCAGCCATTTACATTAATAAACTTTTTACAATGAAAACGTGATATTTTTTATTTTAAAAGTATTACAAAATCGTAGGCATATGTTCTTAGTAAAAGAAATCGAAAAAATTGAATTTCGTCGATTACAGCGCCATCTATCATGAATCGAACAAAACTTTTTAGTCAAATCGTACGTGCTTTTAGCCGTAGAATCCGTATCTGCAATAAAAAATTGGGGTTCCTATTTTAGATTCAAAGTTACCTCCGCCCACCTAAAAAGAGGGGTGTCGGGGGACTATTTTTTTGCACTAATGTAAAGTAAGTAAAAACAATTCACATAATAATAAATTCAAATAATAATACATGATACAAGAAGCTTATGGTAGCTAAAGTATGAAATAAATTCTTTGGTCTTAATATGGTTAATATATCTTTGGAATACAGTGTTTCATTCGCACTGTATCAACAACAAGATCAAAAACAGTAATTGACGCAGTATTTCAAAGGTATATTGACCATATTAAGACCAAAGTATTTATTTCATACTTTAGTTACCATAAGCCTCTTGTATCATTTATCGAAAATGTAAGCTCTGAGTTTGAATAAATCTATGTAATATATACGAATAAAATGTAAAATAATTATCAAACTTTGTATCACTATGATCATGACTAAAACCTGCAATTATCCTCTTCCCGAAATTTTACATTTGTCTCATTATCTTGAAGCCAACATTTTTGAAGGTTTCACTTTTACCACGTGTGAATTGCACACATGTCCCGATTTTTTCAGCACTGTATTGTACGCAATACCTTCTGCCGCACCAAAAAAATTTTCTATAATTTTTCCTTTTGTATAATTGTGATTATGCGTGTGACTGTGTGTGGGTGCGGTTCTCACCAGAACGAAGGGATGCCTTGAAATGGCGGTTGAGCTTTAAACTAAACCCTGCAACAATGCTTATTTTTGATTTTCAGAAAATTTCGATTCGTATTTCGTAGTGAATGAATTGATGGGCTTGAAAATGTATATATGTAAAACTTCTGCAAGATAAATTGAATTTGTAATCTCAGCCTCAATATGCGTGTTTTTTAATTTACTATTGAGGCTGAAGTTGCCATTCAGTTTTATCATTTTCATCGTTAAACATATTTGAATATCTATTTTTGATAATAATTGCTGTTTCAATTGTCTATTAATATATAAAAATATAAAATTTTCATGTATGACCGAATTTCGATCACGGGATTTCCTTACAAATAAAGCTGATATAATTGTTATATGAATTGTTTTATTGCTTACTTAAAAACTTATTTAATCGCTAATT